>LPNX010913109.1:116658-139158 GCA_001517045.1 Pseudotsuga menziesii
AAATGTATATTTGAAGTTAGTTAATGGTTCATTAATGATCATTTTGTTATATGTTTATGACCTCCTCATTACAGGAAGCTCAAAGGCTGAGATTGCTTCCTTAAAAGGAGCTATGAACCAAGCCTTCTCCATGACAGATTTGGGGCTCTTAAGTCAATTTTTGGGGCTTGAAATTGATCAAACCAAAGCTGGAATCAAGGTGCACTGGTCCAAATATGCCTTGGACTTGCTGAACAAATTCAAAATGAAGGATTTCAAAGCAAGCAAAACTCCTTTCCTTTCAGGAGTGAAGCTGGAAGAAGCTGATTCTTCACCTATGGTAAGCAATACACTGTATAGGCAATTGATTGGATGTTTGTTGTATCTGACACATACTAGACCTGATATTTCTTATGCAGTAAGTGTGGCTTCTAAATATATGGATCGGCCTCATGAGATCCATTGGAAAGCATCCAAAAGGATCCTTAACTTTGTTTAGGGAACAAGGACACATGGGATCTTCTATAAAGCAAAATCTGATCTTGATTTGATTGGATTTACTGACAGTGATTGGGAAGGTGATAGCATAGACAGAAAGTCCACATCAGGATATGTGTTCATGCTTGAAGAAGGGCCAATCAATTGGTCAAGCAAGAAACAGAGTGCCATTGCACTCTCATCTACAGAAGCAGAGTACGAAGGAGTTGTTAATGCAGCAACTCAATGTTTATGGTTGCAGGGATTACTTGGAGAGTGTGGCTTCGAATCAGAGTACTCAACTACCATATATTGTGATAACCAGAGTACCATTCGAATCTACAAAGATCCAGTTCAGAAGCAGAGAACCAAACACATTGAGATCCATATGCACTACATCAGAGAGCTTGTGCATGATGGCACCATTCACTTACTCTTCTGTTCATCTTCAGAACAAGTAGCTGATATCTTCACCAAAGCATTTTGTGAGAAGACCTTCAGCAATATCAAATCACTATTGGGGATTTCTGATCATGCTGTGAAGCATGAGTGAAGACAATATTCCAAAATTTTGTTTTACAGTCCATGTTTAAGGGAGGATTTTCCCAAGTTGGTTTTGCCTCTTTCCTTGTTTAAATGGACATGCAGTATGTAAAGGGTGACTAAGCCTTGTTGCTAGGCCCTATAATTTTATGATATATTACTCATAATTCAAGCTTAAGGGGGGATGTTAGAATAATCAACCCATAGTTTACTACCTTAGACATTAATTTAATTATTTTTGTCTTATTTGCCTAGTTCATGTGTCCCACCTTATGCAAGTTGTCAATTACCTATCCATAGTGGTCCAACTTGCCTAATTTGACCCATGTAGCACTTGGGAAACCTCAAGGAATCAATTATTCTTTATTCCTGGCCTCCTAGGTGCCCTTTTTCTTTTTCTGCTTTATTGCCTGCTTTTTCAGTGTTTTAAGGCAATGGGGAAAGTTTGACTAGGTGAGGTGAACTAGTTTTTTGTCCTCTTCATCCTCCACTCTTTTCTCCTTGTAAAAGCATGTATTAGTTGTCATTCCATCACTCTTTAGCTTGCCTAAGCCCTTTTGCTAATTCGTGAGCTCCATGACTGATTTGGGATCAGCTTTTTGCACCTATGGGGGATTTGCTTAATTTTAGTAATCCTGCTTTATGCTAGATTCGAATTGCTCCTCATGCATTCGAATCCCTGATATATTTTATTTATACAGAAACCTATTATTTTATAGGGTTGGCTATTGTACACTGAGTTAATACAGTTTAGTGCTCAGCTCCAATTTCAGTCTCTTTTGTGAGTGATTTTGCATGATCAATTGTTAATTGTTGTGAGCAAAATTAATCTATCACTGGGTTCAATTTCCACAATCATGATGTCCATCTACTACATCTTTTCCAAAACAGAAGTCCATCGTTGTTTTTGGCATATAACCAAAACAAGTTTCAAAAGGAGATCTTTTCGTGGAAGAATGAATTGCATGATTATAAGCATGTTGTATATACTACAACTACTCATCCTAAAGTTTAGGATTCTTACTACAATATCCTCTGAGCAGCTGAACCACTGTTCTATTCACTACCTCTGTTTTTCCATTGGTCTGTGGATGAAAATCTGTACTTTTCTTTAGTTTGGTATCTATAAGCTCCCATAAAGTTGACCAGAATTTTCCCAAGAACCGGGAATCTCGATCAGATATAATAGACATGGGCAGCCCAAAATGTACCCAAACATTTTGAAAGAATAAAAGAGTTGTTTGTTCAGTAGTGATTTGTTTGTTACATGGCATTAAGATACACATTTTGTTGAATCTATCCACAACAACATATAGGTAATCATGCCCTTTTCTAGACATAGGTAGTCCTCCTACAAAGTCCATAGAAATGCTTTCCCAAGGATGAGAAGAAACTGGAAGAGGAGTGTACAAACCCAATTTCCTATTGCTAGGCTTACTTGTTGCACACATAACACAACCTCTTATATATTTAGCTACAGTTTCTTGCATTTGAGGCCAATAGCAGTGATTCTGCAATACAGACAATGTTTTACTTACTCCAAAATGTCCTGCAATCAATGAACTATGTGCCTCTCGGATCACATGCACTCTTTCTTTCTCTGGGATACAGAGTTTACCGAGATGATGCAAGAGTCGATCATGCACAAAATAGTTCTGTTCCTGTTTACCATGTATTAGTGATGCATATACTGTCTTAAAATCTTTATCTTATGCATACTGTTCAATATAAATTTCATGTGTTAATGAACTGTTTTGAAGAATGATTGAAGCATTCATAGGTGGCCTTGATAACATGTCTGCTACTTTATTATGAATTCCCTTTTTGTACTTAATGACGATATGAAACTGTTGTAAGAACCCCATCCATCTTAAATGCCTACTTTGTTGTATTTTAGTTTGAGATTGTAAATATTGAAGTGGCTAGTGATCAGTATGTATGACTGTTTCTTTTCCCATGATATAATGTTTCCACTTCTTCACACTCTGTACTAAATAATACAATTCTTTGTCATAGGTCGGATAGTTACTTACAGCAGTAGAGAATGTCTCTGAATGTAACAAACTGGCTTCCTTCCTTGCATCAAAACTGCTCCCATGGAAAACCCGTTGGCATCGGTTTCGATCTCAAATGGCTACTGCAAATATGGCAATGTCAGAACTGGTGCTATGCTAATCTTTTCCTTCAAAGTGTCGAAGGCTCTCTGATGCTTGCCTCCCCACTGAAAAATTTCTTTAACACTTGTTAATGCATGCAAAGGCACAGCAATGGAGGAAAACCCAGAAATTAATTTCCTCCAATACTGAACCGTACCCAGAAAACTTCTTATTTCAGTAACAGTGTTAGGCCATGGCCAGTTTGCAATGACAACAACCTTGGCTGGGTCCACTTGCAGGTGGCCTCCACCAATAATATGGCCTAGATATACTAAAGAATTTTTAGCAAATTCACATTTAGACATTTTTACATAAAGCTTTTCCTTTCTCAGTACATCTAAAATTTTCTTCACATGGACAATGTGCTCTTCCCAAGTCTTGCTAAACACAAGGATATCATCTAGATATACAATTACAAAATCATCAATGAATGAACGAAAGACATCATTCATGACTCGCATGAAAGTAGCAGGTGCGTTACAAAGCCCAAAAGGCATTACAAGCCATTCATACAAACCCTATTTCGTTTTAAAAGCTATTTTCCAAGCATCATGCTCAGCAACACAGATTTGATGATATCCACTACGCAGATCCAATTTTGTAAAGTAAGTTGCATGTTTCAACTGATCAAGCAAATCATCAATACGAGGAAGAGGATACCTATTTTTTATGGTGACTTTGTTAAGGGCCCTGTAGTCGATACACATCCTCCACGACCCATCCTTCTTTGGAACCAAGACTATAGGAGAGCCACAAGGAGAAGTGCTGGGCCGGATGACCCCCTTCTTAATCAGCTCCTGAACCTACTTCTTGATCTCCTCATTCTGCATTACAGACATCCGGTACATGGTTGTTCGGGAGTGGCACATCCTACAGCAAATCTATCTCATGCTGAATCTCTCTCTTCGGGGGTAACCCCTTCGGATCTTGAAACAAATCATCATACTCAGAAATGATGTCAATCAGTTCAGATTTATGCTTAGGGTCACATTCTTCAAAATATTTAGAGACTTCATCATTTTTCATCTTAACCATCATCAACACAAAATTCTTACTAGCATTTACCAACCTCTTCATTTGTCCTGCAGAGACTATTGCTAGATTGGTTTTTATCTTATGTGCTCGTACAACATATTCCATACCTTCTTTAAAAATATGATACTTATTCTGCTCCCTATAAAAGATTGCTTTCCAGTCATACAAATATGGACTCCCAAGTATAATTCCACAAATGTCAAGTGGTACTACATCCAATTCTACCGCATCCCTAAACTTTTCAGTAATTGCAAATTTTAATACACATTTCCTTGTAACTTGCAATCGTGTATCATTAGTAACCCAACCTAGAGGATAGGGCTTTTCATGAGGCACAGTAACTAAATACAATTTCTTAACCACTTCTTCTGATATCAGATTTACTTGTGAACCACTATCAAACAATGTATCAATCTTTGTGTGATTTGCAATGACACGAACATGAAACAGTGCACTTCTATCTTTATCATTTTGCTTAGAAGTAGATGGCAGACTTGTACTTGCACTAGAACTTGATTGTGCATCAATGGGAAGTGAGATACTTTTATCCTTACCTTGGATTTCGACAGCTGTAACTTTTGTTTCATCACCTAAGTCGGATCCCAAGTCTTGAATAACTGCTGCAGTAGCTTTTTCTTTTCCTTTGTCTTTGTTTCCTCCATACTTCTTTGGCCTTAACTCCATATGAAGCTTCCAACACTTAGAGACATCATGTCCCTTCTAACAATGCGAACAAGTAGGCTTTTCACCTTCTTTCTTAACAGTAGCCATCTTCTTTTTCCCCTTATCTTTACCTTTTGATTTGCTGTCAAATTTAAATGACTTCTTCACAAAAGTATCATTAGCATGCTTACCCCTGGATTCTAAATGGGTAGCTTGAACACATACATCATCCAAATTACTAGGATTAAACATCAACAAGGTATGTTTCAAATAATAATGCATGCCACCAATGTACTTAAGAAGAGTTTCCTGTGTATCTAATGAAAAATTCAATGCAATAGCCCTCTTTCTGAATTCATGAGTATAATATTGAATGATTTGTCCTTTATCTTGTCTAAAAATTTGCCAATTCATGGTTAATTGCTGCACGTGATCTAAAGGATAAAATTGCTTTCTTAATACTTCGATGAATTCATTCCAAACTGAAATAATTTTACCATTCTTTCGAAGATCTTGCTGAATCTTGCTCTCCCACCAAGTAAGAGCCATTCCACTCATTCTCAAAGTGGCAACTTGAATCCTGGAAGGGTCATCATTAATGCCCTACACCCTGCAATATACTTCAAGCTGCTTCATCCAATTGTCTAATTTTTCAGCATCTACATCTCCATTATAAATAGGTAATTCAAATTTTACATCCAATTTGAAATAAGGCATATTAGGACTTGCATTATTTGAATGAGAAGTATGAGAAGAAGAAAAAGTCTGATTAGTGTCAGGAGGATCACCATCACCTCCTACTCCTTTACCCTTTTCTTTCGGCTTCACTTCCGCATCTCTGGATGAAGATCCTTCTTCTCTCTTCTTCCTTTCTGCTCGCTCATCGAGTAGAATTTCCATCATGGCTTTCATGCTCATAAAAGCCTCCAGAAACTCAGTTTCATAAGTGATAGGTTTTTCTCGTTCTGTATGTCCTTCTTCTTCCCCTCGTGGAGAAGACATGGTTCTTGAGAATGTTCTCCTGGAGCCAATATCAGGATCTCCTTCAACTAATTTTCCTTCACCAACCTTTGACCTGGACCTGGTAAGTATTCACAAACTTGCACAACAGTCAACCAGCTCTGATACCAAAATATGATCCATAGGGCCTCAACTTTAGTGCATTAAAAGTTTGTTGTAAAAGAATGCGATCAATAGGTTAATTAATGGAACAGCATTAACAGAAATTAAATGCTCAGAACAGGAATGAAAACCACAGCACGGATAGACAGATTCTAGGAAGAAAACACAGAAACAGAGTCACAAACAGAAGTTGATAACGGATTTCACCCCCTCCACTGGGCTACGTCTCCGGGTCCCTCTCCAATTGGAACCGATCCAATTAATGGATTTTTAAAAAAAAGGTACAAATGGTTCTGGACTAATCATAGAAACTGGACATTAACAGTAAAGTCTTCAAGACCTCCTCTCTGAAAGTTACAAAACTGGACATTAACAGTAAAGTCTTCAAGACCTCCTCTCTGAAAGTTACAAAACTGGACTTCAACAGTCAAAAGAAGCTAAGTTATAACTGAGAATAGTCGACTTCAACAGGAATAGCAAAATGCTCTCTCCAAGCTTCTCATCACAGAGAAAACGTTGCACTGTGCTCCCAACGAACTGAGCCCCCCCCTTCTGGTCGCCAGCTTCCTCTATTTAAGCCTCATAAGCAACGGATTTTCCTTCTTTCACCCAGCTGTTACCATATGCCATTCGTCCAAAATGCGCCTCAAGCGTTTGACGTTCCGGGTCCCCAACAGGTTGTTCATCTGCCTTTCAACGTTATCCCCACTATGGCATAACTGCCAAGAAAACTTCTCCAAACTGTTACAAAGAAGCTGTGCACCTGATGAAATATCCAGCCACATCATAATGTGCCGCATGAGGGATATTCCCGCCATGCCAAGGATCAGAATGGAACCATGCAAACTAAACTTCCAGAAGTTTTAGTCATTTGAGCTTCCGTCGTTGCGGAAGAGGACAAGCAATGGGCTCCAATGGTCTCAATCGGCTATCATTTGGTTTCTGAGTCAGAAGTTTTGTTGCTTTGGTTTCCACAGTTGCGGACGACGGATGGAAAAGTCTCCCAGTTTGACTTTTCAAACCTTGCGTCGCTGTGTGCGCCGCTCCATAAGTCTTGGGCTTCCGCCATTGCGGCTCCCGTTCCGCTCTGAATTCCGATCCTTTATCTCTCTGCCGTTGCGGCTCCTGTTCCACTTCGACTTCCGATCCATTCTTTAAGTTTCCGTCATTGCGGCTCCCGTCCCGCTATCACTCCGAATTCCGATCCGTTCTTGTGATCCCCGCCGTTGCGGAAGGGGAAGCTCTTGTGAGCTCCATCATTGGGGAAGGGCAAGATCTTGTGAGCTCCGCCATTGCGGAAGGGGAAGTTCTTCCGACCGTCGATCCTTGTGTTTCCCACCGCTTCTTTGAACCATATGTTACATCCCGCCAGCTAATATATATATGTTACCTGTGGACTTTGGTTATAATATGATATATTATATCATATGATATTTCCTATGTTAGAACCGTCGAATGTGCACTGCTTAACATATACTTTGGATGGGGTTTGTAACATATGCGAAGTCTAGTCATTGTGACATGTGGCAAGCAACAACCTATGCGCATAGCATTATCTATGCAAAACCATATGTAAGAACCATTTTAATATTGGACCTTTAAAGAGGAATAATCTGCCGGATCATTCAAATTCCTGAAAGAACTTTGATAGCCTTGACAGTCCTTCATAAATGGGAAAATCGACGGTCTCAGTCGCAACATGTCAAAGAGACTGTGTAATCAACCCACGTTTTCTGAATGATATTTCATGCAATCGATTCAGCCAATTTTCTAGAGCATATTCAGAATCAGAGGACGTGGAACTTGCGCTTCGCCATCCAAGTTCGCCATCAACGGTAGGATGAATATAGTCCTCAAAGATGTTATAAGTATGATCCCAACTTCTCCCGACTTTATCCTTTACAGGTTTGATATATCGCCGTCCTTCCTCAGGGTCCATAGGAGCAATGAACCTAACATCCTGGTTTTCAAATGTTATAACACATTTTTTCAAGTTGATAACTGCCATGCTATCATTAACCCATCCAATTCCTAGCAGTGCATGATACGAACCACCATATTCTACAACTTCTATCACATCAAAGTCAGCATGTGTTTTCATACCTTCAATGTCGACAACCAAGTTTGAAACACGGCCAATGGGCTGAACCGTCGACTGGTTTGCTAAATGCAGTTGTATTGACGACCATCCCAATGTTGGCTTTCCCATCAATTACCAGGTTTGCTTCATCAAAATGTTTACATCTGATCCAAGGTCCAAAATGACCGAGTCAACCTCATAATCTCCAATCTGGATATGCATCCTCATCTCCTTACTGGTCGAAAGTAGAAGGCATATCAATAATTGGTAACTTACCCGAATTTCTCCCAATCACCTGCTTTGCATCAAAGAAAGTGTCTTTCTCTATCGCAACATCAAATGCTACTTTTTTCTTGCCAGCAAGCTGAACTAGTTGCCATGGTCCATCATCACCAGTTGTCACACCAGCGTGAGTGATAATCTCAACATCAACATCCTTCATCCTTGGTTCAGCATGAATTGTCACAACTGTCGGTCCTTGATTCAAGTTATGGGCTTGAGTTCCTGGTGGGTTCTGATTCAGCAGTTGATTCCTCGATTGATTCATCAGTATACTCTGAGCTTGGGGTGGGTTCAAAGTCTAAAGCTGATTCTGTGGTGGGATCTGACCCTACATCAGTGGTTGATTTTGTACGTAGAACATAGGCAGATTCTGATTATGTGCATTCTGCAACTGGGGAATGTTGTCGGCCTGCCATTTTGTGATCAAATGAGGACAACTTTTGACATTATGATCACCGGTTTCATAGCATGTAAACTGTGCATGACGAAATTCTCTCTGATAGTGCTCGAATACCCCATAGGTATAACATTGAATGGATTCCCAACCACGTCCTCCTCCTCAACCAAAGCCTCCTCTGTGGCCCCTAAATATTCCACAAAATCCTCCACGGGTTCCTCCCTGTTGAAACTACCCATCTACTGATGTTGTTGTTGCTGAACATAATGCGCATCCTAAACATATTGTGGCTGATTATACTGTGGTCGTGGTGCCTGGTTATACTGTGGTTGCACCACCATTTGCGTCGGTGGTGCGAACTGCGGCTCCGCTATAAACTATGGTTGAGGCTGCATGGGGACAAACTGTATCAGAGGTGGCAGTGAATATGGTACTTGTGCTACTAGTTGTACTACTTGTAGTTGTGCTTGCATTTTTCGGGGGTCCTCCCCTTTTACAAAGTATGAATCGGACATCCTTTCCTGGAGCAAATCATAAGCGCAGTAGTTTTTGTCGTCATGTCCAACTGACCAATAAAATGTACAGTACAATTTTTTTGCTTTGGTAACCATCTTCTGCATGTAATCACAGTTCTCATGTCAATACCCATAAACCTGACAGATGCGACACCATGGTGCACCAGACCACTCAACGGATTGGGGGATCCCGACAACAAATAATTCTAAAACATCAGGCAGGTATCCTTGTGATGTCCGCCTGCATGGAAACAGGTGCACCACAAATCATTGCAATCTTCCTTGGCCTTTTTGATGTCTTTCAATTTCAGCGTCAAATTGGTCAACTGCGCCTAAATCTGATTCATTCCAGCGGTAGTTTCCCCTACTGGCGATGCCTCTAATTTCATCGAAGTCTCTAGAGCCTCACTCTATGTTGCAATCTTGTGCTGCATTAATGGTTGTCAGATATGAGGGACAAGTGCTACGATAAACCATTATTTATGTTGAACGTCGCTCATCTGAAAACTGACCCGGGCCATCAATGTCTTAAATCGTTGATCAAAATCCCAAATCATTTCATTGGGGAATTGTTTGATCTCTTTTAATTCAATAATGTACTGAGCTTCAGATTTCTGCTTCTTAAATTCCTCAAATATCCCTTTTCTGATCTCGTCCAATGTTTTTGCAATACCTCCATGAGGTACTGGTGTGAATCGCATAAACCTTTCCAACGCATGACCCCTTAGAGTAGTGGCTAGCTGACTTTTATTAACATCATCATCGATAGTTTTTCGAGCAATCTAGTTCACTTCACATAAGAACCAGTACTTCTCTGGATCATCGATTCCATTTCCATGGAATATTGGCAACTTCATTTCATCTGCTGCCATTCTGGACCTTCTTCCTCCTGCTGGTACTCTATTACTAGACTGTTGCCGACACGTCGGGTAGGTTGACGTAGAATGCACGTTCCTTCCTTTTGGTGGATTAGTGCGCAGAGGAGTAGACACATTACTGTTAGGGTTCGATCCTGTCATTATTTCGGGTGTAGCTTGGGCCTGTATGTCCTCGTCATCACAAAAAGTTCGCTTCATCCTGTGTGGTTGTTCTTCATGGTATCGCACTTTGAATTCAGCAGGACCTGCTCCGGTCCTCTGCCTCTTTTCTTGAAACCTTTCTCCTCCCCTCGTACAACCACTTGTTTCTTCGGTGACCTTTAAATTCTCATCAGAACTCATGCCCATCTACCCCTTACTTCCTTATGCATTTCCCTCCATTCTATCGCAGTGCCTACATCCCCCTCACACTAGAGTTCCACTACTCTTGGTCCATCTTTAGGATTCCTTTTTCATAGACTAGTTTCTTAATCTCCAGTTGTAGCGACAATAAGAATCTTCCTCGAGGTCCATTGAAAAACTCCCTTTCCGCTTCACTAAAATATTTATTAGTATCAATGGCAAATTCAGTGATGTATCCTTCTAAGATACTATCCAAACATACCTCGACTGACCATGATGCCTTGTTGTTGGTTTCTTGCAACTCCTGGATCAATTCTGGGGTCCAGGATGTTGGCTCTCCTCCTGGAAAGTTTGTCTTCTGCTTAGCAAACTTTGCCAACCATTCATGCAAGAGTATAAGGAATTCACAAAAGAACCATTCATGGGGACCATTGTGGATATATCTATCCAACCATTGGCTCGGCGATAGCCTAGGATTCGGGTTTTCGGCTTCAGAAAACTCCTGCAACTTCATATCAAACCATCCCTCGATCTCTGATTGAGTCAGATGCCAGAACATATCCCCCTCTTATTTGCAAATTGATCCCGGCAACGGAACCATTTGTTGGCGAAACCCACCAACAAAGCTTCGTCGACAGGGGTTCCCACTATGTTGATTCCCTACAGTGAAACCTCCCTGAGGACCGTCCCAGATAGGTTTTACCCTTCCCAGCAACGTCTGCGGAGCAGATGAGGTCTCACCCGAGGCATTCAAGGGAGCGTTGTCAGAACTGAGTTTCCGACAGTGGGAAAGGAGGATATGGGGATCCGATGGAGGGACACCATAACTTATACAATCATTACATCATCACACAGTATCACAATATCATATCATTATTCAAGGAACATCATTACTCACAGTGCATCAACCAGTTACAGAAACACAGATCGCATCAACACAAAAGCAACAGATCGCATCGATATAGCAGAAAGAGACTGAATCGCATCTATATTATGCCATTGTAACAAAATAGATTCGTGGCATCATAATAGACCTATAATAATAGACACTATTTGAGCCATATTCATCACATCATATTAACCTTGCGCAAATGTACCACATTACATAACTCTTCTCCAAAACTGGAGATTGCATACATCAGGAAAAACCTGGATAAATCACAGTTAAGATAGAAAATTCTCCATAAGTCAGATCGCACTAGATCTTATCCCTTACAATCTCCCCCTAGATCTCCTCAACAATATATCTATAAATAGGCTTATACCTTTACATTGAGGGTCCACTACTAACTGAATTCTAAGTGCTACTGACCTATTGCAATAAAACTTGGTCGAAATATGCAAAAAGTGGTTATTCTTCTGCTCACTGCGTTGATCGGCCCTTGCGCGGTACCGCGTGAGCTTGCGTAGCTTCCGCGACGCTGCGCAACTCACATACCCCAAAGCTCTTTCCAACATGGAAAACTGCTGAAGACCTAAACTAGTGCAGCTATTCTAAGTCAAGTTCATACTACTACATGCATAACTAATTGCTACTGAAAACTCAATAGAGTTGCAGAGGATTATTAAACTACATCTCTCACGCAGTACTTCTACCAGGTGGACCAGGAGACAAGCTCGAGGGCCCTGAGAATTGCAGTCTAGCTTTCTCCAGGAGTTGGTTGGGAGGAACAGGTTCCTTAAGTTGTTGTCACCTCATTTATATTTCCAGGTTCTACTTGTTTTATTCAGCTATCTAAGTATTTACTGTTATCTGGAAAGTTTAAGTTTAATCAATGATATGTTATGCTCCTGTTCTTATTGCTACTAGGGTTAGTTAGGAGAAATGTATATGCTGTGAAAAGATAGTAAGTTCTGAACTAGCTAGATTAAGGTAAATTATTAGAAGAATTTCTAGTTTAAGTGATAGATAGAAAGAAAATACCTAAACTGTATTTTTCCACGCCTTTTATAAGGTAGTACTCTAGTACAGTAGGTTAGTTTAATTTCAGATAAAGAATCGAATAAAGTATGCATGCATATGAAATTATTATCTTCTATAGGTTCATATGTATGATTTGTATGTATTTTTCCTTTTTATTTTAGATGGTATCATTTAGCTAGAGTACTTGAGTAAAATAAACATAACTCTTAGGAAGGATTTAAACATATAAAATACTAGTATGTGTAATGGAGTACACAGTAGATAAAATTATTATTATAGGTCTATCATTTAATAATTAACAATTAATATATTAACAGGAATTAGTATAACTAAGATTAACTTTCAGAAAAAGTAAACAAGACTAAACATTTACTGAATAAATTCATTTAAGTAGAAATGCAAAACTAGGGTAACCCAAAAATGAAGTAATAACTAAGTACTCATATTAAGAAGGATTAGGGTTTATAAATAAACCTATTTAAAAGAACTGTAAATATTTACATAAATCAAAATTTATCACCCCTCTTTGTTAGCACGGAGATTGCTCTTTTTACTTCTGAATTAAGGAAAAACCTATTTGCTCTAAACCTATGTAACCATAGACAACAATTGGATGACTGTATGAAATTACCAGCTTTTACTCATAAGAAACAATAGTAAATAGAAACTTGTTATCATATTATCATATTCAAAGGATACAATAAAGAAGCTAGGTTAATTAGTCTATTTTTGTTTCCTATATTTATTTATTGCAGAAGTTTAGTACTAATAGTAATAACTAAGTTATAACCTGAAAACTTAATGTCAAAATCTTAAATGAAATTTTATACTAAAAACAAAATAATTATCCAATTACTCAACCATAACCTCTGATAGGTTAATTTCAACATTAAATAACCAAAAATAAGAAATTATTACAAGATTTCCTTCTTCAAATTTAAAAACCACAGATAATTATATATATTAACGGAGCATAATTACAATCAATAAGCTATGAGCTTATTCAATGGAAATCTAAACAGTATATAAAAAAACCAATAAACTGTGAACATAACAGTTACGGCCCTATGGCCTTATACATCACAGAGTCAAGTATTAAAAGCCTGATAAAAAAAAACATAACTATAAACAAAATTCAAGACTGAGAAGGCATTTGTCTCGACTGTGAAAGCCCTAAGCCTTCTTTTCTAAAACTGCAACTAGGGCTTCATAAAAACTGAACTAAACATCATGTAACGACCCCTGGCATGTCTAATATTTTACAACACAGTACATCATGGCTGAATTGAAAACCAAGTAAACCAATAAACTCCATCAACTAAAAATCAACACCATACACCACTGTAGGAGAACCTTAGCAAAACCGAGGCTTACCAGAAGAATCATTTTGGTGGAACCTCATCGCTTGGTATCTTTCAATTCAGGAATATTTCATTCCGATGGAGGCCTGTAAACAAATAAAAGAACTACGGGCTATTATTTTAAAAACCCTCTATTTGTAGCAAAGTAATAAACTTAATAATGCAAATTTGAACAAGAACTGAAGAATTTCATACGTAGGATCTATCCGTTGTCTTTGGTGTGAAAAGACGAGTATTTTTCAAACCCTAGCCACATTTTGCGAAGACAACAAGCTTAAGGAAGGCACTATTAGGAAAATAACAACACACAGTGCTCACTTTCGAACCCTAATCCACCTTACAGAGAACGTCAAGCTACAAGGAAGCTCTAGCAAAAGAAATCATGTCTCACAGATCTCAAGACTGAAAACCAAAGCCACGACGGAAAAATACAAATGCCACACTGAGAGTTAAACAGTAAAAATTGTTAACCCCGAATTCAACAAGACAACACTACAACAACCCAAGAGCCATGCTCACTTCCACAACTCACCAAAGCACCAGGGATTGACTAAAAACAGTTATAGAGGCAATGTAATGATAGAAGCAACGTTTTTGCAGAGCTGAGCAACGACAATGAAGGGAGTATCCTCGAAACAAAGACAATTCCCCAAGTGCAACTCTTAATGCAATTTAAGGAAGGAAAGCGATGAGGAAGTTCGCTCTGTGGAGTGACAAGCGGGCTGAGCGGCCATGAGCCTACGGCCTCTCTTCCAGAGCATGGTAAAGGATAGGGTAAAGGCGATATTTTAGGGTTTAGAGAAACTTATATAACAAAAACTCCAAAGTCAAAATCCTATCAAATGAGCATCGAACATGTAGCTCCAAATTATTTGCAAAGGATGGGTTTGGCACTGTAGTTCAAAACCCTTGTTCATCCTGCACATAATAATGTATAAAAATCAATACCATATTGTAATTTTGTCATGGTTTCATTATCATTGCTATGGTTTATGTTTGTTTTTAACCATGATAAATAGTATGGGAGGTAGTCACTAAACTAGGGTCTTTAGTATAAGCCAAAACCTTTAAAAATGTATAAGAAAAATTATACATGCTCATGGTTTCTCTCATATTAAATAATGCTTGGTATTCAATTCTAGGAAGATACAAAATGGAGAATGGAATCAATGATATGTATATACTTGTAACTATAGAAGATATCTAGCTAGGACTTTAGTCTAGGCATTAAATTACGAATACTATTATATGATTTATTAATAAGACCCGTATGAGATGAGAAATCATATAAAGGAAAATAGGGTAGACCTCTATGAAGACTAATTCTTACTCTCTTAAGATAAAAAGTATTAACACTTAGTTAAAAGAAAAACATTGGTAATAAGGCATTTCAAATTTTGGTAAATATTTGAATAGTTATAAATGATCCTATTTATTAAGTACTAGTGTTAATGTGTAGTTTAGGTCAAAGTATTTTATGACCACAATTGGATCATAGATATTCTAGGTTACTGTAACTCTTTAATGGTAGAAAGAAATATGTTCCACAAGATGCATCTACTAGAATTACATACAAGTTTTCAACTGAAAATCACAGGATGAAAGTTAAATGAACAAGTTTTGTGATAGTAAGTGTAACTGAGCTAAATCCAGTTCATTAAAATATTGTTATTACTAACAATTATGAAGATTTCTAACAATAAAGATCAATTATACCTCTTACTTGGCTCAAGATGTAAAACAAATAATTTAACTAGCAATTTATTCTATGCTAGTGGAGATGATAAATCTCGATCTAGAAAACTGGTAACAAACTTCTTACCTGTAAAATACTTGTAACATAAGCATCACTTCACTGCATTAGCTATAAGCTAAGTAAGCCTCGATCTCAACTGAAGTTATTTCCTATTCATCATAAGACAGTAAACAAACTTAGAACTAGAAGATAAACCTATGTTTTATTTTCCTGTTACATCAAACCGTAAATCAATTCCTTAAACATGGAATTATGAAAAACAAACTAGTGAGTAATCAAAACTAGAAATTTACAAAATAGTCAGTTCTAGTTTAATACAGATTAAAGTAACCGTTAGCAGTTATTTATTCCTAGGTAATGACGACTGCGAACATTTTATGTTACATGAAAAAATTTAAATTTTTATGAATTTTTGGAGTATTACAGAGGCCATATCAAAAAACCAGCTCAAAAGTTATTACAAACCGCCCCTAAGGAACCTTTATTCCCCAAAAAGGGAGATCCCCGCCATGGCAGAGTTCAATCCCATAACTACAGTCTTCTAACTATCAAAGTAAAACTGAATAACAACAACTATTCCTATTAATAGAGACTTTCTAATATGACGACAGGATATTATCATAACCAAGAACATAAAATCAAGGCAGAAGGTTGACACTGGGGAAGCCCACGTTCGGCACCTAACCGCCCTCGTGTTGCTGAGATGCGCCACCAGACCGCTCCATTCCCTGCCCTCTAGACCGTCGACTGAGACCACCATCCCGAGGTTGCTCCATCCTCAGATGATAAAGGTCAATTCCCAGCTTTAAGGCAATTTGGTCTTCTTTACGGTGCATCAGGTGGAAGTCATCATTGTGTTCACAGAGATTCCTCTGCATCATTCGGCACTGTGCATGGTGTTCCTTCCACGCTTGGACATGAACCTTGTCCCCCTTCGCCTTCGTCGTATCTTCCTCCTTCTTGGCCTCCATATTAAGAGCAACATGAGTGACCATATTCATGATGACCCAATACAACATTGTCAAATGATCATGGGTCGAATCCCTTCCTGCTGTAGAGCTCGGGTCCATGACCCAATCCTCGACCTCTACTTGAACTTCCTTAATCAGCATCCTCTTAAATTGCTCCCACAAATCATTTTCCATTCTCTCCATAGACTTGCGGTCCAACAGGGTAATGTGGTCCTTGAAACATTCCACTACCGCCTGGTCTTGGAGCAGTGCCCGGGTGGCGCTTCCTTTCCCTCTCTTGGCCACCCCCTTCCCCTTGTCATGATTCAGCACTAAAGCATCGCAAGCGTTGGGATTCCCATAACAACCCAAGGAGGATCCATCTCACTCTTCAGTCGCGAACCCCTCAAAGAGATATTATGTCCCTCCCACAAAATCACCCTACCCAAAATAACTAACAGGACAGCGTGTTCCTTCCACAGAAAGCGGATGACGAACCAAGTAGCTGGATCGATATTAATAGGAGGAGGGGCATTCTTTACCTTAATGGTTTTGTACATGTCGTCGATCTCCCTGATCCAATAATCACCCTTCCCCATACTCAGCACGAGTTGAAGCATCATTCCTTTCGTCATATTTGAATCCTTTCCACTCAGAAAATATGTCCCTCCCACCCTTCACTACCGATATTCGTACCCAGGATTAATGGTGAGAGGACTGGCATGGATTATAATGTGCATTACCTTCATTACTACACATAGTGTTGATCAGGATCCATGGACAGCCCCCTCCGCCCCCTGTCACCACCTTGATTATCCCTTGCACCATCCCCCATATGTCCTCTCGAGCTGACATCTTGCTGGGCCAGCTTTCGACACCTGGGTACCCATTGAGCCACTCCAAAGGCCTCCAGCCATCCTATCCTACAGGCCCCATTCTCCCCTACGCCAACGTTTTTCAACATGTCCGCCACCTGGTTCACTTCCCTTATGACATGGTGAAAAGAGACTGTCGGATGGGCTATGACCAGGCCATGAAGGACCTACAGCCTACTTTCCAAGTGCCAACTAAATGAAACCTTCTCATTTTTTTTCCCCTTGGCAAGCTTCTTCACCATCTAAATGAGTATGTTTGAATCCCCTTCTATCATCACCGGGAGCCACTCTTCCCTAAGCATCATGCTGAGACCCTGGAGCATTCCTTCAAGTTCCGTGGAGTTTTTGGTATCAAAGAAAATTGACCCATAGTAAACTTGAATAATGTCCCCTACTGAATTTCTACAAACTCCCCCATATCCTGCTTCTCCAGGGTTACCTTTCGCCGCCCCATCAAAATTTAGCTCGTAAACCAGGCATGGTGGAGAGGACTAGGATGAAGGACTGGAGACTCTGAAAACCTTTTCCCTTTGTCAGAGGTCATCAAGCGTCCCTAAGGTTAACCCCCATTCCTACTCAATTATCCTGTATGGGCCATTGAATTCTTTGTCTTCAGAATCCCACTCTGTACCATGAATTGTCTCAACCAGGTTCGAGGTGAGGGTTTTCCACACTTCCTCCAGTTTATGTTACTTATCCCATAATATTCGGCCATTCTGTTCCTTCCAGGTCACACATAGCACCTGTCCCAGAAAATTTTTCCACAGGGTGCTTAGAATGCAATTTTTGAAATCTTTTGGGTTCCAATCCCTCATTGTTTGGCCTAGGTTCTCCCTGCATCTATTTCTCTTTTGGAAATCCTAAGCCCCCTTATCCCATAGTTCCGAATATAATGAGAAAGAGTCCAGTAGAAGGTTCATTCTCTCCTCTTGACACTTGCATAGGGCGCATTAGGACGGGCCTAATATTCCTCTTCTTCTCATATTTTCCCATGTTAGTATTCTACGATGGGAGACTAGCCAGCCAAAGGTGGCCACCTTTGGCCAGGGATTGGTCGACCAAATATTGGTCCATATCTCACCCTCCACCTCATGTCTTCTTATCCTAATATTGTAGTCCTCCTTTATGCTGAAGGAACCTTTCTGTGTGTAACCCCATCACAGGGTGTCTTCCCTATCCTTGTGAAAAATGCACCGCTCCTAGATCTCGTTATGGAACGCACGGAGGTCTTCCTCCGAGATCCTCTCATCACTTTCATGTGGATAATCCCACCGTATTTGGTCTCCCTGGATACCCTCTTGCCAATAGTGGTATACCTTTGTCTTTCCCTCCACCATCCCTCTGGCTCTAATGTGCTGCCAACGCGGATCGTTCACCAATATGGGGAGTTGGTTCCACGAGTCGTCCCAGAAGTTGGCCTCATTCCTCACTTTGACCTCCCAAAAACTATGATCCTCGACTATCTTCCTACCCACCAGAGCCTTCGACCAAATTTGAGATCCTGGGGTTTCCTCATTGAATCTTATTAGCTGGGATTTTGGATGATCCCTCGCATACTTTATGTGTCATAAATTGGCCCATGGTTCCTACGCATAGTTACACCATCTCCACCATATTTTGGCACCTTGAACTTCCCGTAGCATTTCAGCATCACGAATACTGAGCCCACATTTTTCCTTTGGTGCACATATTTCATCCCAGCTAACCAGATATTCTCCCCCCATGTGCTCCTCCCTTCACCCCATATTATTCCCTATTGTCTCCTCTGTTCCCACCTATCACCTTGCCCCGGACCGTCGCTCCTTCCATGGCTACCCACCATGGTGGTTTCTAGTGTTACTGCAACTATTTCATTTTGAATTGATTTCATTTGGTCTCAAATGCTTGAAAATGTACCAATTTTGTTTTGTGTGTGACATAGCTCTAGATTTTTGTAGTCATATGATGGTTTTGTGTAGTATAAAAATTGAAGGTACCATTGCAAATTTGCAATAGCGATCCCCACCCTAGCATGATGTCGGGTGACTTAGCGAGTCAACACTATCTATCTCACAATTTTTTCTACCTTACACTCGTAGGCAGTAGGCTCACAGTTTCTGTTTAGCTCACAATCATATTCACTCTACAGGATAAAATGATATACCAGGGAACGACAGGAAAATAGCTCTTGGAATTCCTAAAAAAATACCTAAACGTTCTCGAAACGTACCCTACTTTCCAATACATTTCAATCACTTTGGGGACATTTTGTACTTGCTCCCAAGCTCTTGGAAATACATGAATAACAAGATTGGGTTTTCCATTGGTCCAGATTGGGTCTCTTGCTTCTTTGTAATTTTATGTAGGGCTATAACATCCTCATGGACTAGGGACATGTCTTTGTGTTCTTAGGGACCCCTATAAATCCCCATGGCTTTGTTGCATAATGTGTATCCTTCATGACAGCAAACATAGTGGCAACCTACAAAAACCAAAACAGAGAGAGAGAACAACACAATATTCACCCAGTCAATTTTTTATAATAACACTAATTGACATATGATAGAGTCAGAAAAATTTTCCAAGGTTCTATTTAAAAAACACAGAAAATAGAAGCTGAAAGAAACAAATGACCAAAAATTATAGGAGAACATGTAAGCAAGAAGACTGAAATCTTATAGTCCAATAGAATCTTACCTCCTCTTCTTCAGGACTAAGATCAACTGGCTTGCCATTGAAAAGAATCTTAACTCAATGAGGCTTATAAGGTGGAGGAAAAATCACTCCATTGTGTTCCAAAGTTGTACACTTCTGACCTTCGCCAGATACAGGAGGCAATTTCCCTCCCTTCAACTTTGTTGAACTACTTGTTTTTTTCTTAACTACTAGCATCTTCTTCTTGAAAACCTTTACCTTTACTAAAGAAGATGATGGATTTGGCAATTCATCTTTATTCATGTGTTGAGAAATAGGAATATCATCCTCGTCATCAACAGAATCATCAGGCTATGTCTTAACCTTCACCTTTCTCTCTTCCTTGATCACCTTTTCTGTTGAGGAAGGTAGATTTGCTAAAGGAGGTGATGGCTTTGGCAATTGAGTTTTTTCATTCGCTGAGCAATAGGAATATCATCCTCATCATCACTGTATCCATCATCCTCTACCTTAACCTCTGGTTTTTCTTTCACTTTTGGCTCTGATGATACCCTTAATGGCTTGCCCTTTTTATTGACTGAAGAACTTAGACCATTATCATCCTTCTCTGAAGGTCCCTTTTAATTTTTTTGTATTAACTTCAATTTTAACAGACTGAGTTTTTCCATATATATCTTTCTTAACCAATCCATTTGGTTTTCTCTTTAATGCTACATGATTCACATCACTATCCATTGGGGAACCTTTAATGCCTTGTTTTGGTTTATGTCTTAATGATAATTTTTTCTCATCTTCAGAGTATTCACTGTCCATAAGGAAAAATTCCAAATTGACCAATGTTGTTTGTATCCGGAGGGCCATCATCATAAACATAACCTACGAGCTTACCACATAAGGCACACATGAGTTTGGTCCTCTTTCTCTGAATTTCCCAATGGTTCAGAGTTTCAAAGAAAGGCTTGATCTTGTATTCCTTTTCAAATATGAACTTGGTGCCATCAATGGCAGAGAATGAGAGGGTGCCCTTATTGCCAGCTTCAAAGTCACACCAATAATGGGATTTTAGACATTTCTCTCTGTGAAATTGTGGATAGACACAAGTTTTGAGGCAAGTTTTTGTAATTTGGGTGTATGAATTGTTTGATCATAATTCATTAAACTCACACTCTGCACAACTGCTAGACAGACACAAGATGTGCAGAGCTATTTTAGTAATTTGGGTTTATGAATTATTTGATCAGAATTCATTAAATTTATAGCCATCATGGGATCTTGGATATATTTCTGCACAGCTGGGCAAGCACAAGTTTGGGGAAGATTTTTAGTAATTTGGGTGTATGAAGAATTCATTGAATTCATACCAATCAGTTGAATATTTCTAAACCAGGCCTACAACATAAGATTCTCACACATATTCTGGTTAAAATACAAATCAGATTTAAATATCTGCAATCAGGATACATATCAGATTTAATTTTCGAGTTTGAAGTCGTCGTTTGGATTTGTTTGTCAGCGTTAAATACCTCTTATGTCATGTCTTTCTTTAATGCTGGTGTGTTTGTGGAGTATTTCCCCTATATTTCCTCACACTTCCTGTCTTTCCTCGCCTCTACCCCTGCTCTACTTGCCTTACTATCTTTGCCCTTCTGCCTTGCCTTGCCTTTCCTTCCCTACTTATTCCCCTACTTCCTTACCCTACTCCCTTATCTACCGATGTGCTTTTTGGTGTAGTTCGTGATCCAATCGCTGTTTACTAGCTTGGTGCAGGTAGGGTTGATTGGAAACGATAGTTCCTGAGACCTACGAGAGCAAAGAGACTATGCCATTCGGTCAAATAGCCCCTTTATAAGCATACATTATGCCTTGAGCTGAGCCGGGCCGCTATGACTTACCGCGAATAATGAAAATTGTTAAATATTAATTAATATAAGATAGGTTTATTTCATTCTCCTCAAACTGGATAAATATACGTTTAATTGGTATCAGATCGCCCTTGAATTAATATAAGAATTGCGGGAATAAACTATTTATGCCCCCTTACTGTGCATTTGACAAATCATGAAATGCAACAGGAAACTTGTAGCAGTGACCCTGACCTCATAGAGAGAGGGCAATTCAGGGGAAGAGAAGTTCAGCTTTTAAACTATATTATGAACACATATTTTCATATTTTCCATACCAGTATAAATCCATGATAAATAAATATTTCTTCTGCATAGAGAATTGTTTTTTTAATACCAAATAAAAATTAGTTGAGCAAACATATAAGGTACTCGCCGATTTGGGGGAATTATGTCAACCTGTCAGCCTCTGCGTGACCTCTGTAAACCCTCCTCTACCTCTGCGTGACTATTGCAAACCCTCCTCTGCCTTTGCAATGCCTACTCTGCGTGACCTCCAATAGCACCTATCTCGACCTCCTCTGTGTGACCTCCGGTAGCACCTGTCAAGACCTCCTCTGAGTGACCTTCGACAGCACCTCACAAAGAATCCTCTGCGTGACCTCTGGGGTTTGGATGTTGGTTTTGCGG
>LPNX010913109.1:144158-147268 GCA_001517045.1 Pseudotsuga menziesii
AAACCCTTTAGAAGTCCCCATACAAAAGCACAATATAGGTCCCATGGGACTTAATGACATGTGTACCTATGTCTATAAACATATAATAGATATATTGTTTACCAAGTGAAACTAAGGGTGAAAAGAATACATGCAGATAATCCAAGTGTTTCCATACAAATAATGCAAATAAACCTTCATGATCCTTTCATCGCTAAGCCATATCACTTTTATCCCCTATTATATCCACTTACCACCAACCCTTATTAACCTATAATATGTCTTTAAATCCGTGTAAACCCTAACCCTTATGACCATGAATTCATAACCCCTAAAACCTATAACATATAAATTTAATCCTTAAACCTTAAGATATATCTGTAATCCTTAATCCTTAAGATGATTGCAACCCTTAACATTGATACTTCGTCGCTATAGCGACATTCATGGTATTTCATCACAATAGCAATGAACAGTCATCGCAATAGTGACAAAAGGTCAAGAACGTCACTATAGCGACGAATGTTGAGGCCATTTTCATTTTTTTTCCAAAAATTTAAACTATTTTTCCACAAAAACAACATTTTTAACTTTTTTGTGGCGAACTTTCGTGGGAAAGTTGAACCATATGTAGTAGCGTGAGCATGTGACCAAAGGTAGATTCCCTGGGACTATGGAGAGGGAATGCTTTAGCTCCATAATATGATATAGCTTCATAAATAACTAATAATTCACAAAATAAAATATCAGCAACCTCATAATAGGAAACTAACACCAAATCCCCAGCAGCAAATTTGAAGAAGACTTGCGGTACTTGAATTTTCACACCAAAATTGCTGAGGGAAGCTACAAGCATGACTGAAAGCTCTTGGAATCTAAAATTTGAACCAAATAATATCAAATTAGATCCAAATAAGATCATATCGGATCCAAATAAGTTCATATCAGATCCAAAAGTATGGTCTGCCGAGACGGTATCTGCACAGTTTTCTCTTTCTTCAAGATTTTGAATATTGGTGCATGCAGTCCTGTAGGAATTTGCTGGAAGATGTAGATCAAGGAGAGAGAATGGATCACTCGTACAATCTGATATTTTTTCCAAAATTTCCAAGGTATTACTTATCTACACACTAGCAGCAACATTATACGGAGAGAAAACAAATTCCTCTTCACTTTTGGAAGCAATCACTGGCAAATTTCGCAATGAATTTAAAGGAGAATCACTGGAGAATGTTTGCATAGAAGTGCAGCAGTGTTTTTCTTCAATATCAAAGATTCGAATGTCTTATTATGTATCAGCCATATGAGAAGATGAGATATCAGAGATATCATAAACTTCCAGAGCATCATGAGAAGGAGTCACTTCAAGGAGACTTTGTTCAATTCGAATTGACTGTGTAGAAGATTATGCTTCTTTTTCCTCTTGAACAACTTCATCAGAGAGAGTAGAGGCTGAGACTTTTGGATCAATAAATATTGTGGTGTTGGGTGTGCTCTCGAAAGTGATATTATGATCCTCATTATGCTTTCCAATGGTTCTGTCCAATTTTATCCAGAGCTCCTTTGGGTATTCAACAAATTTAGTGAGGTAGTGCAAGCTAGGAGAAAGGACCAGACCTATTTCTCCAAAAGCTCCATCGTTATCATTTATCTAGTCATTCTCATTCTCATAAGACTCTTTTCCAAGTCCAATAGACACCTCATAGAGATCTTGTCTCTTCAGAGATGCAACCATCTTCAACTTCCATTCTAAATAGCTTGTGAATGGGGTGAGAAGAGGAACTAGTGAATCCATTCAAAGTTGTACCTGCAAAAACAAAAAGGGGGAACCGTAAGGTCGGACAGCCTGCACTTTTGGAATTTTCTTCACACCCATATTAGTTAATCAATAAATCTTTCTCAACAATTCCTTTGCTTAGGATTTATGTGGTAAATTCTCCACTTCTGGTGCAGTGCTGGAAGGAGCAATTTTGCTCAAAAACAAATTATGATCCAAGTATGAATCTGTATTAGGAGAAGTGTATTGTCGTACCAAGGCTCTGATACCATATAAATTGAGCACATAGATATGTGGATCAACATACAACTCACAAAATAGATTAGACAATTTTACTTAGAATTGAAGAATGAAACAGTGCAAAAATGGCTTGCAGCTGTGTAATGATTTCATTAATAAAAAGTAATTGGATAATGGATTACAATGTAATACACTGGTATTAATAACCAGACAATTTGAATGCATGAGAGAGGAATTCAAATTGATTTACTCTACCTAACTGCATGGATAACTAGACATGTCTAAATCACTATCGGAGCCCAACTAGTTAGCTCCAATTGTCTAAATCAGTGCACCAGTCAGTTTGAATCAGTTAACTAGTCTAACTGAATGTGGTAGGTGAGGAATTGCACCTTCCCACATGCAATCAATCAATGACTGGTGCTAACTAAATGTAACTAGATGTAACTGAATCCTAACTAGTCTTAACTAGTCACTAACTGAACTCAACTGAAGGAGGTTAGTTCTGACACTCCCAGTGGCTCTTAAATTGTAGGGATTGGTCTAGGAGGCTCCTAAACTAATGCATGCAAGTGCATTCAGTGCCATTTAGTCTCAACTAATTTTCCCCGCACTCTCGTAACTGGTACATGTGGCCTAATTAGGCCATGTGGACCCAATGATGCTAGTGACTAAATATAGACTGAAAAGACTCCTAATTTAGACATAATTGACCAAATTGGACAAGGGAGGGTTATAATCCTAACATGGAGAGGATTAAATGATATTATTCCTTTGTAATCCCACACTTCTTGAACAAAATCACAAGTGACTTAAACTTGGCGATGAATTCCTCAATGGTTTTGAGTTCACTTGGTCTCAATGAGATCAACTCATTCTCTAATTAATGTCCTCTAAGATCATATTTCTTTCTGAAGAGGGATTCAAGTTTGATACACACTTAATTAAGTCCTTTCAAGCCATCTGTTGACGGGCATATTTGACTAAGCCCGCAACGGGGGAAAACAACCCAGTCCGAGATCCTTAGAGCAGGTTCCAAGCTGTTTGGGATGGTTGTTTCCGACAGGTTTAAAGGCTCTGTTAGCCTGAAATTCTAACTAAACTAAGTCTAAAA
>LPNX010913109.1:148555-342131 GCA_001517045.1 Pseudotsuga menziesii
TTAGAATTGATCTGGTCACATGTCCTCGCCATCAATTAAAATATAGTAATGTGGTAACGATACTTTGGAAATTGTCATAATGTCCATCCACATATGGGGATTTATGAAAACAAGATATAACATTTATTGCAAAAGTGCTGAAAGCTTCACTACCATAAATCTCCTTTCAATACAAACATTTTAATCCATGAAATAATACTCTTTTGATTGTCATTTCGTATGGAAAACATCCAATAATATTCATGGTTATTTGTCTTTCGCCAATATGTAGAAATGTTCATCAATATTACCAATACTAAGAATGTTTATATTGTTTGGACTCATGCATATTCCAAAAGATGTAACTCTCAAAGACATCCAAGTATCCATCCTTGACCTTTTGAACAAAATGCATTCACATCTTACTGAATAATAGTTTTAACCTCGACCTCTACATGCAATAAAGATGACGTATGAGAACCATAAGGAACAAAAACCTTGAAAATATAATGTGAATGAATTTTGATAAGATGGCAAAAGTATAATAATCAACTTTTCAATTCCAAAACCTTAGCAATATTTATGATAAAATCACATCAAATAGTCAACATTTGGATAAGATTTCAAGAGTAGGTTATGATAAATCGTGAACATTTATCCCTTGATTCTCAATGTAAATCCTACTCATAAAAATTTCAAAGAAGTGATTTTGTTAACTAATTCCTAGTTCGCAAAGGTTTCTTTTAAAAAATTTGAATTTCATGTTTCAGTAGCTTCTGGAATATCATCATTTCAGTAGTTATCAATTCTTCACTTTTACTATATGAAATTCAAACATTTCATCAAAACAAAACACAATTTTATTCGATGAAATAATGGTTTTTAAAGGCTGTTGGGTAGGGGCACAACACCATCAAGATGAAAAATAAGTTCCAGAGAGAGAGAGAGATAAAGAAAGCCATAAGCTTCATCCTTCTTGTTATGCCACCTTGATTTCTCAACAAATGCATTAGTTTCAATTTCTAAGGCCATAGTAACTTTGTAGAGACCTCTGTTGCGCAATAGTATCTCAATATTGGTTATCCTTTCATAATAATTGAATGAAGACAAGATTATTATCTTATATAGATCCATGCTTTGTTGTTGTGCAGCTTCCATCTGGTGAGAGAACTGAATACCTGCACAAAACTAGAAAGCCAATTTTTGTTTAGCCTGACCAGACTCTGATACCATATTAGATTCTGGCAGGAAGATCTTGGGCCAAAAACAATCTTCACATAAATTGCACAAGATAAATAAAGAGGAGAATAATTAAAGAACAATATGAGAAATCTTCCATTAATTGATTATTCACATTATGGGTGAATATATAATACAACATCAATGAATAATTTGAATACCTTCTCATGCAGTTGAATCTACCAACCTACACTGACTCTAGAGATAACTAGGAGTGAGAGAATCACCATAAATAGATAAATAGTGCAACTGTAGATCACCAAATCAGTTAATAACCAGTTACAATCAGTTAACTGAAGGGGGTAGGTGAGAAAAGGCTCGCATCTTCACATGAACCATGCAAACTGACGCTAGAGACACTGGAAGTGATCTAACTGATGGGGATCGGAGTTTAACTGAGGATAATTAATGTCCTACTGAGCTGAACTGATGGAAAATGCTGGTGGCACTCCAAGTGGGTTCCTATAAAATAGGGATTGATCCCTGGAGCTCCAAAATGAATCTAGACAGATGCAGTAAGTGGCATATGTCCATTATTCATGTCCCCCATACACTGGTAAAGTGACAAGACCTCCTAAGCTAGGGAAATTAAACAAATACAATTTATGTGGTCAAAAGGAGACAAAGGGAGGACTAATAATCATAACACGGATTGCAGAAGTGATAAAACAATTTCTGGTTAGAAACTTTCACCCCACAATTCCGCAACCCACAATACAAATTGCGGATTGCAAAAATCAAAAATCAAATTGTCCAAAAAATTGTCTCTGCAATTTTCTTTCCTACATAATTTCAATTGTCGATCTATTTTAAAATCTACGATCTAAATTCATTTCATCCTTGAATCTGTTTTTTTAAATATTTTGAATTTTCACTATCATTCTACCATTTCCCATTTGCGAATTTTACCCGGGCGAAAGAGTTTTACTGCAAATTCTTACCAGGTCGACGGGTTCTCCTATCTCAAGCGAGTTATTGGTAAGTTCTTTGAATTTATTTCCCTCCATTGGTCCAATTTTAGTAATTTGAGTCAGGTTAAAATTGATTTTTTTCTTCATTTTATCAAAATTTACCCCATATCCTATCAGCCATGTCGAGGAATAGTGTAATGTCTCCATTCAATTAATTGCATAGCAGGACAATTCCATCAATCCTACTAGTTCCCTAGGTTGGATGGATACATTTGGAGTTTTGATAAGGAAGCTAATAAATGGTGTTCAAACATTAGAATGGAATAAATATTTAATAATGGAACTAATTAAATAAATACAAGAGAAAAATGAAGTGGCAATGGAGCATGGAGACACATGGAGATTATGGGGCCCACACAAGCTAGAATTTATGTGCCACATGGCATCCTCCTCTTTCAATTTTGAATACATGGGAAGCCTAATGTTCTTGGATGAGTTAGAAGGATAATACACTTGTACATATGCATCATAGGTCGAATTTGGAAGGAAATGTAACTTGCATGGGAGTGGAAGAGTCAAATGGGAGCTTCTTGGACACTTGGGCTAGATTCCCTAACATCTATGACATCTATGACACCAATGATGAAGATGCTATGCCATTTATGACATATTGCAGACATGAAGGCTGAAATATGACCATTATGACATATCAGGCCTAAATATAGCATCCAAGAAGGTGCTCATGTGATTTGGGGAATCTCAATGGGTCCCTACTCGAATTGGGGAAAGATGGAAGGCTAGGGAAGGGAGGACACATGGAAAATATTAAGCACACACCCTAATTCGAATTGGCTTGAGTTATTGGATGGATTGGTAAGATTAGAAGGCTAAGGATTTTTATAAAATATATGGATCAACCAAGAGAGGAACTTTTGATCATTTGAGAAATTTGCATTTGTGAAGAGAGAGAGCTAGTGGATGATTAGTTTCTTGCCTTAGCCAATTTCGAGGGTTAAAGATTCCCATCGAAGTTGGTGTTTGGAGAGGCCATTCAGGTATTTCATGGAGATTTAATGGATTTTTTATTTTCATGTTTAAGATATATGGAATCGCGTGGTTTCTTCTAGTGCAGTACATTCTCTCAACCATTTCCGGTCTTTATTGCATATTCTTGCTCATGGAGGGATTGCACTTTGGGTGAGATATTGTACTCTTTAGGAGAGATCCTCCTAGTACATTTATGATTGTAATAATATTAATATACTATTTTATTTATCTTCAGAAATTCTCAGGTCGAAATACCAAATGGTTATATGTGAAAGTGATTATTAATGAGCAAACAAAGACTATTTCCCCACTATATTGATGTGTGCCATTGTAATGCTGATGATTTCGAATGTAAGAATTTTTCTATGATATATTTATGATGAGTGGACTTAAACTTATTAGTATTATAGTTTTCATATCCATCACTTAAGCATTTTAATTCATCTTACTCAGATTATTTGCATTTGGAGAAAATTTGGTGCCAGTTCCCCAAGGGTCGAACAAGTGATTTTGTAGTTGTTTGGGAGAGGGTTATAATAGTGTGTATAAACTGAATAATGATGCATATGATACCTTAATAATTTCCATTAAAAATAATCTACCTCTTTTCATACATTTGAGTATATTTGGGAGCATTTGGAAAGCCATTTTCAGCATTTACCATGGGGGAATTGGAACCCCAATTTGCTAGTGAAAACTCCTACCTTGTCCAGAATATTAAACAAATTTGAAGACATATTTGGAGGGTAATAAATAATCCCTGAAAAATCATATTCAATTCTTAATATAATTCATATACCTTCTCATAATATTTGTGAGCATTTGGGCCAATTTGGAGACCTAGAAATCAAAACTAGTCAAAGTCGAAATAGGAAAAAAAGTGAAAAATTGGTCATTTTAATAAAATTTCTTAAAAATGGATATTAAAAGTGGTATAATAGCATGTTACTTACACCTATGCATTAATAACATCCATTTAATAAAAATTTGTAGACATGTATTGGCTTTACGATATGCCTACTATGCCCACTTTCCTTCCTCCACGGCCAACGAAAGTAGAAATTACAACCATAGATATTGAAGCATGCTTCCAGGAGTATCGAAATTTGAGAGGGGATATTCATGAGAGGTATTATTTCCAAGAATATATTTTCAAGCATGGATTCAGGCACAAGAATTAAATTGTTAATTCATTAAGGGACAATCAGCAATCCACAAGTTTGGAGGAGCATGAAATGAGTAAAAATCATCCTATTTGTGAAAAGAGCCTAGATACACCATTAAAGGAAGAAACAAAGAATCATGAAGTGGAGCATATATTACCTCAAGGTTATTGCAGAGAAGAACATAAAGAGGAAGGTGAAGACAATAACACAATCCTTACTAATGGGGGTTGATCCAATCAAAGAGAATCTATTGATGGATCCTTGAACTATGAAGGAGTACCTACTTATGGGTTCTCACAACTCTATGTTGGTGACATAGAGATCAGATTTTAAAATTTTTCTGCAAGACAAATTTCTCATAAGAATGAAGATGAATACCTTGTGACAGATAATGAAGAACCAAGATCAACTTCCTCATCACCACTTGAGCTTCAAGAAGTTGATCAAATAAAGAAGAAATAAGAAGAGGGGGTTCACTCCCATGAACCATACTTCATTGAAGGGTATTTGAATATGAGTGAAATGGATATCCATGAGGCCCTTAGCATACTCCATGATACTAAAGCATTGGTTTCAAATTCTTGTTGGAAAATTTCTTCATTGGAGTATCCATCCTTCCTTGAAGACATGGAGAAGATTCAAAGAGAAATGTGCAATATTAAAGGTAATTTCATGTATTTGCTTTTTGATAGAAAAAATGTGATTGAGATTAGTGAATGGTTACATGAATAATACTTGAAGAATTATGAATAGATTCATAAGCTAAAAATTCAAAATGAGCAACTTCTTGAGAGGTTGCAAGATACTTGTTCTTCCTCCTATGTTTCAGATTGTCATATGGTATATTTCTTGGAGGATTCTCATGACATGATGGATCATGAGAAACATGGAAAATTGCAGGTTCTTGATTTGTTTGAATATGATCTTGATGAGATCCAATCACTAGTTGTGGTGGAAGAGGAACCTGAGTTGCCTCTTGAATATGGGTGCACACTTTTTGAAGAAGTGCATCATTCCACTACCTTGGAACCAACCCATGAGGAATTTTTTTGCATTTTTAAGGGAGGTGCATACTCCTACCCCTATGGACCCTTCACATGATGACAATTTTGCACTTTCTGATAATTTGGGTGAGTAGGTTCTTTCTCCTACATCCTACACTTCCAAATTTTGTAGCATTCATCCTAATGAAGTATTGGTGAAATGTTTCTTTTTTATGGTGCCACATGAAAAGTATGGACTTTCTATATCTCATTTTTATGATAACATGATTATAGAACCATATTATTTACATTTGCAGCAGCATCCATTTTTACATTATGATGATACACATCTACATGGATGCACCTATGGTATTCACTTGAGTCACTTGGAGACTCATGATTTTCCTTGCTCCTTGCCTAGTCCATTTGATGTTGGAGGAACTTCATCCCACACTTGGGTGAAGATATAAATGATTGAAGAACATTATTGTTGGAAGAAACATACTCTTTTATTTCATGATGATATACATATTCATGAGTGTATTGATGAGACTTCTTTGAGCCACTTGAAGTCTTTATGTTTTCTTTGCTCCTTATTTGGTTCAGATTTTGGTGGAGGTTCTTCATTCACTTCTTGGATGAAAGATCACAAGGCTAATTATATTGATGCACATTATATATTTTTGGAGCAGCATTATGGGACATGAGATCCTCACCTATGTCATTGGGGCATATCTGATATAATACTGTATGCTTGTGTGTATGGGCCACATGGTGATCTACTTACTTGGATGTACAAGCACTTTCATGATTTTTTGATGAGGTACCTTCTTGATGTACATTTGTATGATGTTGTTATGTAATTTCATGATCTATATTTTGTACCCATGATATTTGTAAGGGTGCAATGCAAGCAATGGGATTCTGGCATTGCTTGGTTTCATCTCACTAGGAGTAGCAGTTCGATTGTTGGTTTGAGAAAGAAAACCAACCTTCAATTGTTTGAGTTCATCTTTGTAGAGCAGTGTTCTAGTTTCCTATGTGGGAGACCTTTTAAGATATGGATTCAATTTTCACATGCTTGGTGTTCATGGAATTTCATCATAGACATTTCACACCATGCATGTATTAGGATCATATGGGACCCTAGGATCATTTTGGGTCTCATTGGTTTCAATTTTGGGGGAAACAAGCACCATTGGAGATGTAGTCAGCACTTGAGAAGATGATAGTAATAAGATTAATGCAGCATCAAGCATGGTGGTTCCTCTCTAGAATTTTCTTGGAATTTTAAGAAACTCAAAGTTTGGTAACTCAGTACCAACTTCAAATAATTATACAGAAGAAAAAAGGGGTGAAAGTTCAGAAAAGGTTTCCAAACTATGGAGGTAAATATTATTTGTGCGAATTTGTTTTTTATGGATTTGATTAATACTTTTGGTGTTATTGGTGATGTTACAAGATATATAAATATCCACAATCCACTTTTTGGAACACAAAATTGCAGTACATAAGTGCCACTACTCAAATTGCAGCTAAAGAAAATTAAGGAGCAAAACCATAAGAGAGCACTTGGTGCAAAGGAAGGAGTACCAAATGAGGATGCCACTTGGGAATATGAAAAAATTTTGCAGCATCCAAATCTGAAATTGCTTGAGGACAAGAAATATTGGGTGGGGAGAACTGTAATGTCCCCATTCAAATAATCGCATAGCATGACAATTCCATTAATCCTACTAGTTCCCTAGGTTGGATGGATACATTTGGAGTTTTAATAAGGGAGATAATAAATGATGTTCAGACATTAGAATGGAATAAATATTTAATAATGGAACAAATTAAATAAATACAAGAGAAAATTGAAGTGGCAATGGAGCATGGAGACACATGGAAATTATGGGGCCAACACAAGCTAGAATTTCTGTACCACATGGCATCCTCCACTTGCAATTTCGAATCCATGGGAATCCTAATGTTCTTGGATGAGTTAGAAGGCTAATAAACTTTTCCATATGCATAATAGGTCTAATTTGGAAGGAAATTTAACTTACATGGGAGAGGAAGAGTCAAATGGGAGCTTCTTGGACACTTGGGCTAGATTCCCCAACATCTATGACATCTATGAAACTAATGATGAAGATGCTATGACATTTATGACATATTGAAGACGTGAAGGCTGATATATTAACGTTATGAAATTTCAGGCCTAAATATACTATCCAAGAAGGCGCTCATGTGAGTTGGGGAAGCTCAATGGGTCCCTACTCGAATTGGGGGAAGAAGGAAGCCAAGGGAAGGGAGGACACATGGAAAATATTGAGCACACACCCTAATTAGAATTGGCTTGAGTTTGTGGATGGATTGGTAACCTTAGAAGGATAAGGATGTTTATAAAATATAGGGATCAACCAAGAGAGGATGTTTTTATCATTTGAGAAATTTGCATTTGTGAAGAGAGAGAGATAGTGGATGACTAGTTTCTTGCCTTAGCCAATTTCGAGGGTGAAAGATTCCCATTCAAGTTGGTGTTTGAAGAGGCCATTAAGGTATTTCATGGAGATTTAATGTGGTTTTTATTTGTAGGTGTAATATACAGGGAATATCGTGGTTTCTTCTAGTGCAGCACATTCTCTCAACCATTTCCAGTCTTTGTTGTATATTCTTGCTCATGAAGGGATTTCAGTTTGGGTGAGCTATTGTACTCTTTGGGAGAGATTCTCCTGGTTAATTTATGATTGTAATAAGAATAAAATACTTTTTATTTATATTCAAAAATTCTCAGGTCGAAATACCAAATGGTTGTATGTAAAAGTGATTATTAATGAGCAAACAATGACCATTTCCCCACTATATTGATGTGTGCCATTGTAATGCTAATGATTTCAAATGTAAGAATGTTTCTCTACTATATTTATGATTAATGGAATTCCATTTATGATTATTACAAGTTTAATATCCAGCACTTAATCATTTGAAGTCATCTTACTCAGTTTATTTGCTTTTGGAGAAGATTTGGTGTCAGTTCCCCAAGGGCCGAACTAATGATTTTGTAGTTGTTTGGGAGAGGGTTATAACAGCCTGTATCAACTAAATAATGATGCATATGATACCTTAATAATGTCCCTTAAACATAATGTACCTCTGTTCATAAATTTGAGTAGATTTTGGAGTATTTGGAAAGCCATTTTCAACATTTATCCTGGGGGAATTGGAACCCCAATTTGCTAGTGAAAACTCCTACCTTGGCCAGAATATTAAAAAATTTTGAGGAAGTATTTGGAGGGTCATAAATCATATATGAAAATCATATTCAAGTATTAATATCATTCATATACCTTCTGAGAATATTTGGGACATTTGGGTCAATTTGGTGACCTAGATATCAAAACTAGTCAAAGGTCGAAATAGGGAAAAAAGTGAAAAATTGGTCATTTTAATAAAATTTATTAAAAGGGACATTACAAATACCAAATATAAAACCTATATTAACGAGAAAAAGAATAAACACCCTAACTCTGGAATTTTCTCACACCACTGGATGAGTGTCTGAAACCTACCACTTAGATTGGTCCATAATTTATTCGATTTTTTATGACAATGATTTTTTATGTATTCAGCATGACCTGTTGGTCTTCAATAAACATTAGTGAGTCTCAAATCCATGCCATAGCAGCCATCCCCACCTTTATGTCTGATACAGACGCTGTCAAATGGATAATCGACCATGCTAACCCTCTAAACCACTCATTTAATGACCAGACGCAGACCCAGTTGGCCTCTTTCCACCCATAAGTGTTTTCTAGAGTGTATGCCCTCAACCCACCTCAGAAATCACTCAACAAGAAATTTCTTGAAACTTTTTCGACGCGCTATAACTTTGAATAAATGCTTAAGTTATGGATGGATGACCCTGCTGCATTCCTACCCAAACCTGACAAGATATATCCCATCTCATGGTTTAGGGAAATGTTCTCCCTATTAGCAGCAATTTTATGCAAGTTGTATGGATTGTCGAATTGTACAATGTTCAAAGTGGAATGGGAACCTCTTGCACACCACATTCTTACAACATGGGAATCATTCAACTGGGCTCAAATCTTGTCAGTCATGTTGAAAGAAGCTATTAAGAAGCATCAAAAGACTCCAGTGTCCAGAAAACCAATTTTTTATCTTTCTGCCTATGTCATGGATGTGTTTTTTGCAGTGTTTCCCTGCCCATCCATGGGATGAAATTGAACCAAGTTTGGACCCCCAGTTCATATTTATTGCTCAACCTTATGGGAGGACAATTTCATTCCTTTTATCTATGATATTTGTGATCATTTCATAGGTTCTATTTATTAGAAAATATTCAAAGAAGATGATCCTACATTCTTGGCTAGACCCAAAGCATTGATTTCCACCATGGGGGGTTGGTATGTTGGGGAATACTTTGCATACATCAAAATATTGGGTAGCAACACTGTTCATATGCTGCCTAGAATAGTGCCTGATAGAATGGTTCTGGAATAAATTTCTTTCCAGACAGTTATTGATGGGGTGTTTCCTAAACTCACTAGAGTCAAAAGGAAAGGGTGTCCCAAATGCCTCCTCAGCCTTGGACCTTCAGACATACAAAATTACACTCATGGAGGAATTTTTGGTAAGAAAATCATTACTTTGAGGCTTGGGGAAGCCCCCAAAAGAATGCATGACCCAAAGTATTTCTTGGCAAACCACTTTTTCCAAGAACACAAGAAGATAGAATATGCTCAACAAGGGGACCCTGATGATTCTATATACCAGGGGGGCAATGATTTCTAAGAAGTGGTAAGAAAAATATCTTCTCCTGGTGAGAAGAACTTCATTTTCCTGTACCAGCGGGAGCTGAAAGAAAAGGTACTGCATTACAGAAAACTTGAATTGCCAGTAGAAGAGAAGGAACAAAAGCAATTGGTTGAAAAAGAGGCATTCACAATCCAACACCTCTTCTATGGAAACTGAGCAAAAATATGACCATGGAAAATATATGATTGAATACCCTCCACAACCTCAACCTTCATCCACTCTTCAAGCTCTAATGAGGTCAGCTGAGATAAAGGAGATTTAGAAAGAATGATTTTAGAGGTAGAGGCACAGGCAGTAGGTTCTACACCTCAACCAAAGAAGCAAATATTTGAGGAGCCTGCACCACAGGTCAATCCAACCCCACAGTTAAAATTGTTTGAGATTGAGGACAATGATATTAAACAAGAAAATCATCCAATCAGTTTCTTGCGTCCAATCACTGCTCCTGTCATCTTACCACCAATTGTATATGTGACTCAACCACCTGTTGATCTGCTTGAGGGTGTACTGGATAATGGTTCATTATCTGAAACTCGTCTCTCAGAAATTACCACCATTTCCACTAAGGAAACTTCTTTTCCTTTATCCCTTTCAACCAATATCCCTTCAATTATTTTTTCCAGAGTTGTAGTCTCATCCTCTGCAGGAATTGAACAACCTGTTGCTCCTACTCAAGTGACATCTTCACAGGTATCTCAAGCACAAATTCCCTTGGTATCTTTGTTGCTGGTTGATATTCCTACTCTTCCCACCTCTTCATAGCCTTTTACTTTTGTTTTTTATTCCATTCCTTCACCCTTAGATTATCATTCCCTCACACCATCCATTACAATTCCTCAAGTGAACATGTCAATTCCTACCCCTGCTATTTCCCAACATGTTCCTTTAGTCACAGTGTCTGAAGTATCAATCCAAACAGTTGAAGAAGTAGCATAATTTGGTGAGGATGCAGTGGTATCACTTGGAGAACATTTCTACAACAAGGCAGAGAAATTTGTAGTGAATAAAGGTCTAAGAGATTGAGAGAAGGGACATTCAAGCAAGGAACAATTCCAAATAATATTATATGGAAAATGGAATCAATAAATGTTAAGCAGGAAGCTTTAGAAACAACAGTTTCTATGGGATCCTTTGCAAGGGATAATTATGACTCAGTTTCATCACTTAATAAGGAAATTGAGGTGAAAGAACAAGAACTGCAAAGGTTTAAACATGAACAATCATATAAAAATTCACATCATCAACATGAGTTCCAAAATTTGAAGAATGATTATGAGGACCAGCTCAGGAACCTACGAGAGTAGAATGATCTTCTCAAGCAAAAAATGGAAGAAGCACAAGGACATAATGTGAAACATGTTGAAAAGATCACAACCCTTGAACAACAGTTGGAATATTTCCAATTCATATATGTTGCCTCCTCATTTTCCAAATTTACAAAAAAAGAGTTTCAAGAACTGGCTTCCAAGATCTAGCATGGCCTTAATGAAGTAATGGTTGGTTTGTTTGAAGTATTAAATGAAATTCAAGACACTTACAATGCCTTTGAACATCAATCTAACCTCCTTTATGATCATAATCAAAGGATAATCTGGTGGATTAGAAAAGGTACATCAAATACAGACCTGAAGATGTGCCAATCCTATATAAAATCAAGCTGAGGATGAATATCTCCTTAGAATATTGGGAGAATGTTTGTGAATTAGTAGAATCTACCATTCAGGATGGACAGATAACCTGCAATAAAAGGTGGTTCACATTAGAGAACTTGTTAATTTTTATGGACTTACTACTTATGGATCCAATCCAACATGCTCTGCCTCCTAAGATCAAGATGGAACAGGTTAAAGGGAAGTTCTCAAAAGCTAAGGAGCATATTCAACAACTCGATTAACTTCACGTGGTAGAAATCAAGGAGTGGATTGAGCCACCGCTGAATTCACAAATGAGGATCAATCTCTTTCTCTGAGAATGGGAGAAAGTAAATAAGAGGGAAATCAAATCACTTGTCTGCAAGGCTTAGTTGCAACTAGAGTTTGATGAATATAAGGACATGGCAAATTTACTAGATGTATTTTCCAAGTGGCAATCTTCCCTTGGAAAATCATGAAACCATATTTTGTGATCCCCACTTATGTGGAGGATTCCTTTCTTTGTAATATTTTGTAATTATTATTTAAAGAGATGAATATCTCATAGAGAGAGGATCCACGATCCAGGAGGAGTGACCCTAGAGAATGATAGGAGAAGGAACCACAATAGAAAGACTGGAAATACTCTGTATTTTTGCATAACTGTAATTTGTTACACTCTCAATAAAATTCAGTTAGTTTCTTTTGTCTTCTTTTGGTTATTCATTTAATTTCTTTGGTGAATCTTGGTTATTCTTCTATCTTTCTGATATCTCTATTGTATGTTGCATTATTATTGGACACGCTAATTTTTGTCTTGATTTTTCATTACTTAGTTACTTTGTTAATTATGCATTAAATAAATTTCTTTGTTTAATTCATACACTTTCTATTGCAATTGATAAACAATCACTCTTATAAAATCCTGATTTTTCAATTAGTGTTTCTTTGTTAGCACAATTATGCACTTAAATTATTTGGATAAAATAATGCAATTGTAATTGTTTTTGTTTTATTCAAATTTGGCAAAATTAAATATGTTTTATATGTTTATAGAGTGGATCAACGTTTGTCAAGTACCTTAATCTGATTTTTCTACCACATATTATCAACATTCACAGTTTCAGTTTATTTAGATAGATCAGCTTATTGTTACTTCACACTTTCAGATCTTCCACAGAGGAAGAGAGGATCCATTTGGGTGTGAACACATTGTGGTTATGGAGGCCTCATATCCATAGGAATTAGTCATGCCAAACAACTTGGGGATAGAACCATCTCTACATGGGATTGTTTGAATCCTTTCAGGTTGGACTTTCACCTCTTGTTGATTTCCTTGTAGTTTTCCAGCAATTACAATCTGCTCCATCAACAAATGGCACTAGAAGGAGGGCCATGATTAACCATGCCTAAAAAAAGCACTATCAAACCTCCTCCACCCAGATCAATAGTTGTTACAAGACTCCAAGATCAAGTGTCTACATCCACAGTACAACCAGTAGAAAACCAAGCCACAGTCCCTACTACACTTGTCTTAGAAAAAGTTAACAGAAGGCCTGAGATCATATTTGTCTCACCAACCATACGTCCTTTGACTCTCGAATAACTGAGGAAAAGTACTCAAGAAATCACTGTCTGGGTAGAATAGAGGGTTGAGGTAACTCGAAACCTCAAAAATGCCTTATCACAACCCGTTTCCACTAACAATTCACCTGTTAGTACCAGCAATCAAAAAATAGTCAAACAGGAATTACTCTCTAAAGTGAAAACCAATCCATTTTTCGAAGAGACAGATCATCTTTAGGACAGTCCCCAACCCAACATACAATCTGGTGGACCACCACCTACACCTCTTGTTTCATATTCATCGTCATCTAAGGAATCCTCGGAGAGCAAGACATCTTCTAGTCCATCTTCTTCAGATGAAATACCAATGGTTGAACAATTGAATAGAACATGGTTAGATCAAGATGTAGTTTTCATTCCTGGACAACAACACAAGTTACATAAAAATCCACAAAAATGGATCCCTAACTTTAATCCTGATGAAATATCTCTTGTTGAATATCACATCAAGACTTTCATGCAATCCATCAAACTAAGAAATGTGGTACATGAATATGTAGTATGTAGACTGATCCCTTATTCCTTTGAAGGCAAAGAATCTACGTGGTATTTTTCCTTAGAGTTTGGATCCATTAACTCATGGGATCATTTTGAAAAGTTTTTTCTCCAAAAGTTTGGGGATGAAAGCACTCGTGAAGATCTGGTTATGGATCCGTCCTCTTTGAGGATAAAAGGGAAAGAGGGGGTGAAGGAATTTAATCAGAGGTTCTCCTCCTGTTTAAAAAATAGAATTCATGCCAATGTTCTTCATGTAGAAGAATTATTGGTTGCTTACTACATTAAGGGTCTTCCTACTCCCATTGTTATGTAGGTGAAAACAGCACACAATACTAACCTGCAGGAGGATTTTGTTGAAGCCATCCTGTTGGAGAAGGATATGTTTTGTTTAAAAGATAATCCAAATATTCAAGAAGATCGACTTTCCACATCTCACAGGAGACAACAAATGTTTCCTAAACCCGCATTACAAGCTAAATACCCTTTTGAAATGGACAACATGAAGAAATTGTTACAAAAGATTTCTAATGACATGGTGGATTTAAAGAGAACCAATACTGAAAACCAATCAAATTTAAAGAGAACCAATACTGAAAACCAATCAAATAATAGAGGTTTGGCAAGGCCACCTTTTAGGAGACGTTACCAAAACCAACCTCCTCCAAATCGTGGTGAGACTTTAACTTCTGAAGAGATTTATTCAATTTTCAAGGCCCTAATACCAGATCTCAAACTGTTCCTAATGACACTAGGGACAACCCTGAAGAAACTGAAAACTCTCAAGCTCCTGGTGAAGAACAAGATCAACATCTCAATACCATAAACTATTTTGTGAATTACCAATGGTCAAGGAAGCAGATGAATATGAATCTATATTCAATGTACAACACATGTATAACACCAGGAGTAAAGGAAAAACCTCACAGGAAACCCCACCATCAAGATCTACTCCCAATAAAGGTAAAACAACTGCTCAAAAGGAAACAATTATCCCCGAGATTGAATATAATTTGATTGATGATTTAAAAAGAGCTAAGTCTAACATATAATTGTTTGAACTTCTAAAGATACCCTTTATGAGAGAGAATCTGCCCAAAAACATGATTTTAAAAAAATCTAGGGAAGTTCAGAACAAAAACTTAGAAATTTGCTCTAAGCCTGATGGTCAAAAGCCAAGTGGGAAGAGGAATCCTCCTTTCTTACTTACCTTTGAGATATTCAATATAAATTTATGTAATTGCATGATAGACTCAGGTGCTTCATCAAATGTTATTCCATTGTTTGTCTGTAAGAAATTGAATGCATCTTGGGAACCCTGCTGCACCCAGATTGTTTAACTTGGTAGATCAAGAGTCAGGGTGGTAGGGGAGTTAAAGAATGTCCTTTTAACTTTTTTTGTTGATCCGAGGATTCATAAAACCATTGACATTGTCATTTCTTACTTTCATGAAGCTTATTGCATGTGGTTGAGCAAAGACTGGTCAGAAAAACTCAAGGGTTCTTTTTCCACTGACTGGTCCCTTTTATGGCTCCCCTACAATGGATGACCAAACCAAATAAGGATTTCAAGAGAGCCATATATGAAACAGACGGTCACTGATCTTAATGATCCCAATGACCCTGATGTTTACTTCATCTCATGCATAGAAATATACACTTTTGATTCTTTTTTTAGGAATATGCCAGTTGATTCTTCCCCTATGGAGGATGTTGGAAATTTATCTGAAAACAATAATTATAATGTTGCTCCATTTATTTCTTCTGTTGTTCATAATGTATATAATTTGAATACCAATTTTAGAATAGATTTATCTTCATGGAATTTATTTTTTGATGGATCTAAATCAAAAGATGGAGTTGGTGCAGGTTGTGTATTGATAGATCCTAAAGGCACCAAAATAATGATTGCCTACAGACTACAGTTTGAGTGTACTAATAACACTGTTGAGTATGAATCTTTGTACAGGGACTCAGAAAGCAATCGATTTAGGCCACCAGGTTATTGAGTGCTATGGTTACTCTGAAATTATTGTAAAATAGGTAAGAAACAAGATCCATTGTATATCATTGCATTTTATCAACTATCAAAAACTTATTAGGGACATGAATATTTATTTTAAATATTTTAACATTAAGTCTGTCCCTAGATCCTAGATTTTTTATGCATACTTGTTAGCTAATACTGGATCTAAGCTCATTTCCCCGAAGGCCTTCCCCCTAACACTTTATCAATAGAATTAATATATAGACCTTTTATTCCAGACAATGTTACCAATTTGAAGGTATTTGATGATGATCAGCAAATCCTTGACTTTTTGACAATCTAATATACTTTTAAAGATGTAGCTATTGATGAGGTTGATCATGACAGATCCTTATCTAACCCCAACCTCCCTTCCAATCTCATTCCTAAGTCGGTAATCAATTTGGAAAGGTACTATGACTTGCAGGAAAAATTCAAGAATACAACTAATTGTAAGACACATAGTTCCTCCCTGAATTATAAGATTGTTGATTTGGGAAATTAGCAAAATCCTCAAGTGATCAATATAGGGGTTAGCTGTTCACCAGAAGAAGAAAAGGATTTTATTAAACTCTGCAAGGAGTTTAAGGATGTGTTCTCTTGGGAATACGACAAACTTAATAACTTTGACACTAAAGTCATGCAGCACAACATTCCCATGAATCCTACAGTCAAACCCTATCAACAGAAGTTGAGAAATATACACCCTAGTCTTGAACCATCTGTGAAGAAAGAACTTGATAAAGTGTTGAAAGCTAGAATTATATTTCCGGTGTGACATACACAGTAGATTTGAAACTTAGTCCCCATTCGAAAAAAGAATGGGGAAATAAGACTGCATGTGGACTTTCGGAATTTGAATAGAGCATCGGAAAAAGATAATTATCGTGTTCCTTCCTTGGAATAGATATTGCAGAATGTTGCAAGTGCATAATTTTTTTCCTTGTTGGATTGTTTCTTCGGTTACAGTCAGGTACTGGTTACTCCTTCATATCAACTCAAAACTTCTTTCAGAACACCTTGGGGAACTTTCGCTTACAGAATAATGCCCTTCGGATTGATTAATGTAGGTGCCACCTTCCAAAGAGATATGGATATAGATTTTAGAGGATCAATGCAAAATTATGTAGTAGTCTATCTAGATGATATTACAATTTATTATAAAAAGAGGCATGACCATCTGTTTTATCTTAGATAGGTTTTTGAAATATGCAGGAAGTATGGTATCTCGCTGAACCCGAAGAAGTCAATTTCCGTGGTCACAGAAGGTAAGATTTTAGGAGTCATTGTTTTGAAATATGGAATGATTATCGATCCTGAAAGAACAAATGCGATCACCAAAATTGGGCTTCCGAGTTCAAATAAGGCCATGCAGTCCTTCCTTGATAAAATTAACTTTGTAAGAAGGTTTGTACCCAGTTTTCCCAAATTGTTAGACCATCACAAGATTTAAATCTCCAAGTTGTAGCATATAAATCTCCTCATGAGGGTCAACATGAATAAAATCACTCTTCACATCCATGTGGAGCACCTCCTGTTGCTTAGATGCGTCAATGGACAAAACTAGCCTGATAGAGTCCATCATTGCAACCGATGCAAATGTTTTTGTATATTCCACTTCATGGACTTGAGAGAAGCCTTTGGAAACCAAACTAGACTTATACTTCACATATGAACTATCGTAAACCATCTTGGTCCTATAAAACCACTTACATTTCACTAGTTTCCTCTTGGAAGGTAGGGAACCAACTCCCAAGTTTCATTGTCTTGCAAAGACTTTGTTGATGTCTTTGTAACTTCAGAATGTATTCATCCGTATATATTATGTATTGTACCCCGATGTTTATTCCAGGATGTGTCTATAATGTAATTGAGTCATCTCATGCCCCGATGTTCCGATTGAGAATTTTCTATAATGTGAAAGTCATGTCAAGTCATTGTGGGTAACCCTCCTATTGGTCAAGGGTTAAAGACCCCACAGTTGTGGGGCCCTAGGGTTATTAGACTATCCTAGTGAAGTCGAACCTAGGTGAGTCATTGTAAGTTAGGGCAATAGTCCCCACCATCTAAGTCAAGGTTAACCCTCCTTGTTGAGCAAAGGGAAAAATCCCCACAAGTTGTTGGGCACTAGGGTTATTAGACACTCCTAGAGATGTCGGCTCTAGTAAGTAATTGTTAAGTGAGGTCGACATGTTGGAGTGTGCTTCAAGTGAATGAAAGAATATAAATAGAGAGTGAGCCTCTCTATTTATCACACACACACTCACTCATTGGGGTGCATGAGTGAGAGAAGAGAAGCTCTCTCAGTGTGAGAGAGAGACAGAAGTTGTGGAGATCATCTTTATGTTTTCGGGTTTTACTACTGCCATTGGTGCTCATTCTATCTTTGAGGAAGTTGCAAGGTTTTATCCTTTATGTTTTCCCTGAGGAAAATTATTTGTGTCTCTTGTCGCTTTTGTTTTATTGTTGTGCATGTTATTCTCTTAGTTAAAGATCCTAAGATCATAATGCTAGCTTGAATGATAAAAATATAACATGGTATTAGATCTAACCTGAGAAGAAGACATTGTGTAGCTGCAGAATCTAGGGATTCTTAAATTTTTAGGTCTCTCTCCACAATCCATCAGCAAAAGTATGCTAGGATGACTCTCCATTGAAGGGCACATCTTTCTATCGAAGTGGAATTCCATTCTGAGCATTTTCAGTTTTCGGTGCGGGAAATTAGGGATTTCTACAGAAGAGGAATTTTTGAGTGAGATTGGCATAGGATTTATCTCCTAATCAAAATCAAATTTTATATACCTGGATCAAGATTTTTGGTTGGGTGAAACTCTGGGAAATTCAAACCCCAGTTTGACCCCGAGCTAGAAAAACCCTAAATACTAAAACTGCTACGTTTTCGTACATTCGCTAAATCCAGATATTGGAAAAGGATTGGGAGCTGAAAATTTCATATGCCAAAGATAAAATATTTATTTACACTTTCTCCAAAATTTCACCTCCAATTCACTATATTCTGGGAGATATGATCCCTCCAAGTTAGGGTTCTAGAGTCTTCTAGAATTCATCCTTGAATAGGACACTTGGGGATAATTGTTATATATTGGGCTACAAAGGTCCAAATGAAATTTCTAAAGATTTTCCAGAAAGGAAACGGACTGTAATTTCTTTGGTCCGAGTTCTAGACTCAGAAGATGAACCAATGACACATGGAAGTCCGTACAACTTCGTTGTTCTGAATAGTCTTGTAGCAGGTCACCTTGGTAAAATGATCATAAATCCAAATTGGTGAAACAAATTCTGATAAAACCTATGGTGTTGGATCAGGGACATGTGAGGTTACCTCAGCACGAAATTCCAGACATAGAGGAGTAGTAATTGCGGAGATACCACAAAAACAGTAACAGACATTTCTGCATGAGAAATTGGAAAACTAGGGCTTCCTGTTTCGGGAGCTTCCCTCCACTGTTTTCAGAAAATGAGTACATTGGACAAATCCAGTTGAAGAGATATATATTTATATCCAATTAGATCTGAAAGATTCCAAGTTTTTAAAATTAGAGTTTCTCTGACAAACCCTAGATCAGCCAGCTCCAGAACCAGGACGGACACCTCAAATTGGTAAGATCTAATCTTTTGCTATTTTCATTCGAGGTTCTCATTTCAAAGTGATCTATCACATCATCCTGATGATAAGTTGACAACTTCCCAGCATGGAAGCATATGATCTCCCTGAAGAAAATGAATTGGACACCTACACAAGTAGAGAGGTTCCAGTTCTAGAGGGAGATGAGGCTAGAATCCTTACACAAGAAGAACTTGGTCAAGGCCAAGAAGATCATTGTTGATTCAATCACGTATCAACTTGTACCACAAGTGTCTTTCCTAAAGACACCGAAGATGTTTGATTCCTTGACCAAGTTATTTGAAGGGAAGAACATAAATTGGAATATGACCTTAAGAAACTAGTTGAAGAATGTGAAGATCCAGAATGCAGAGACCATACAGTCATACTTTACGAGGGTCTCTCAAATCAGATAACAACTTGAAGCAGTAGAAGAAGAAGTGGAGAATGTAGAAGTGGTGATAACCATCTTGAATGGCCTCCCAGGATCATGGGATTCATTCATTTGAATAATGTGTTCCAGAAGGAAGTGATTACTTTCAGCAGACTTCGAGAAGAAGAAGAAGCTCGACTCATAAGAAGAGAAGACAAAATGGGAGAAATTGAAGATCAAGCTCTCACCATCCAAAGAAGATCCCTCAATCGATGAGGAATATGAAGATATCAACTCTTGAAGAACCTCTTATCCACCTTAGAATTTGGATAAGAAACAATGCTATTATGAATGAAGAAGACAATGAAGCTGAAGGCTCAAGAAGGAGTCTACCCACGAAACAAATAAGAATAAGTATTCAATTGTCATTCCATGATATTGTTTTGTTATGCATTTGTTTATATTTAGTTGATGTATAATGCATGATAGGATGTTTGCATTAATGACAGTATACTACTAATATGCATGTGATGGGTAAGTAGCTCATGGTGCTATACAACTCTCCATTGCTACTTATCTAGAATGAAACCTCTTTGCTGACATATTGGATTAGTGCAAAATCTCAATGTTGTCCTGGTAGATATGGAAGGCATCTAGAAATTTTCAGTGAGATATGGATAATTGTTGTATTGGCTAAAGTAGTTGCATGATCATATATTTATGCATAAGAACTTGCCAGTATGAATATTCCTTATGAAATTTTTCTAACCATGCAAATGCATTTGACTTGTAGGAAAGATCGCGTACATAATCGCCTACAAGCAAAGAAGGATAAGACGTGTTCCAAAGAACAAGTGACGATAGTTCAAGATGAAGAATAAATATGACGAATGCATTGACATCATTAATAAATAACCTTCCAGCTATGAAGAGGTAACCAAGAAGAAAGGGAAGACTAGTTCAAGAAGAATGGTGTCTAGGATGCAGTATTGAGACCTGAAGACAAGTTCATAGTTCCATCATGCAGTAGATGGAAACATCATGGGATAACACATACATAATGAGCTTGATGAATATTTGAACCTTTGCTACAAGGTTGAAGATGACAAGCTCATAGATGGGTACAAGAAGAACTTTTGGAAAAATTCAATATAGAGGATCTTGGTATCCAATGATCCTATATGGATACATAGAATGTTAGTAGCAGAGGAAGCTACTTGTCACTCCAGTACAGAATGTTTCAGTGCATAGAGTACGAAAGACATAGGGAGTATGATGCTTCAGAGAGAGTGATTGCAGAATATCCTGAGGTTCGACATGGTACGACAAGATGGATAGATTACTGATGACTCTAGGCTTTACTGGGAGTAAAGCGGATTCCAACCTTTGCTTCAAGGTTGAAGGCAGAAGAACAGTGATGCTCCTGTTATGTGTCGATGCACTATTTTCTAGGCATGGAGGTGTGGACTAGGGAAGTATGCAGTAGATATCCTAAAGAGGTTCAAGATGATGGATTGCAAGGCAATGACCACACCTATGGCATCGAACATGAAGCTATTGAGTGTTGCTTCATCAGAGTCGGTTGATGCCACGATGTATTGTCAGATGATGTACCTGACAAATACGAGACCAAATATTTGCTTTTCTATGAACACATTGAGGCATGTTCACCGGATGATTGCAAAGCATGTAGTGAGGTACCTCAAGGGTACAGTTGATTATGGGCTCAAGTATGAGGTGAATCAAAAGATTATGTGGATCCGTATTGGGTAGGAAGTGCCATTGATAGGAAGAGCACTTCGAGGTGCTACTTCAATATGGGATCAAGTGTGATCTCTTGGTTTGGCAGGATGGAGTCCTGCATGGCGTTGAGTACAGCTGAGGCAAAAGATGTTGCCACTTGCTATTTGGGAGGTAGTATGTTTCTTTTCAAAACTACTATTTGTTTTGGTTGATCTGACTTGCAATTTTTGTATGATGCAGAGAGGAGCAGTGATCCAGATCAAGATCTCTTGAAAGAAGGATTTCTAGCATAGCTGATGAGACAGGTTGCCCTCGGATGTAATCGGTCTTGGTGAAGCTCGTAGTTCATCCTTGGACGTAATCAGCCCTAGTTTGATTCTATGATAGAAATGGCCAAAGTGAAGTTTGAGTACTTCAGGGAGAAGCTTGATGTTCTTGAGATTGAGGTTCCCTCCAAGGGGAAATGATGAGACCAAGAGCCATTTTGACATGGGAGAGGATTAAGTTCCTTCCATGGTCAGATGTAAGGGCTGATCCATTCTGTCATGGTGAGAGGATTTAGGTTCCTTCCATGTCAATATGAGTGCTATTTCCATTCTAGGAATGGAGGTGCCTGGTCAGTTACCAGGAAAACTCAGTCTAGGACTGAGAATCCATTCTGATGTGAGAGAGGGATGTGTTCCCACTTGATTAGATGTAAGGGTTGAACCATTATGTCATGGCTAAAGGATTAGGTTCCTCCCATGTCAAATGTGAGTGTTGGCCATTCTGACGAGTAGGTCAGATGTAAGGGAAACTGCCATTCTCTAAGAGAATGGAGTCGCCTGGTCAGTTACCAGGAAAACTCAGTCTAGGACTGAGAAGCCATTCTGATGTGAGAGAGGGATGAGTTCCCACTTGATCATATGTAAGGGCTGAACCATTATGTCATGGCTAAAGGATTAGGTTCCTCCCATGTCAGATGTGAGTGTTGGCCATTTTGACGAGTAGGTCAGATGTAAGGGCAACTGCCATTCTCTAGGAGAATGGAGGCACCTGGTCAGTTTCTAGGTAGCTCAGTCTGGGACTGGGGGCCATTCTGATGTGATGGTAGGATTAGTTCCTACATGATTAGATATGATTGCACACCTTTTCGATGCGATGTGTTCACACATGGTTGAACGTAAGTGCAGAGCCTTTCTGACAGGATAAGGTCGGATATAAGTGTTGAGCCATTCTGGCGTGATGTGTTTACACATGGTCAGATGAGAGTGTTGTTCCTTTCTGACAATATGGGGTTGGATGTAAGTGCAAAGCCTTTCCGATACGATGTGCTTGCACATGTTCAGATATAAGTGCTGAGCCATTCTGGCGAGTTTTTGTTTACACATGGTCAGATGTGAGTGTTGGGCATGCCTTTCTGATAAGATGAGGTCAGATGTAAGAGCTGGGTAGGCCATTCTAACTTAAGTGTCAGATATAAGCACTGATGAAGACCTACATGAAGGGTAGGCCTACAGGATTGACTCTGTAGAACTTCCTGTGATGAGAAGAATGAAGAAGATAGCACCATTTGATTGAGATATCAGAAGCAGTAATGATGATGATGATTTAGTGATGATCCAGCTTCGATGATAATCTAGATCAAGTGATGATCTAGACTTGATGATGATCTAGTAGTGACGATCCCAATCAAGTAATGATCCAGACTTGATGATGATCCAGTAGTAACGATCCCGATCAAGTAATGATCCAGTAGTGACGATCTTGATCAAGTGATGATCCAGACTTGATGAAAATCCAGTAGTGACGATCCAGATCAAGTGATGATCCAGAATTGATGATGATCTAGAAGAGACGATCTAGATCAAGTGATGATCTAGACTTGATGATGATCCAGTAGTGACGATCCAGATCAAGTGATCATCTAGACTTAATGATGATCTAGTAGTGATGATCTAGACTTGATGATGATCCAGCAGTGATGATCCAGATCGAGTGATGATCTAGATCCAGTGGTGATGATCCAGATCAAGTGATGATCCAGATCTAGATGAAGATGACTTGATGATGATCCAAATGATACAGAGAAGAATACTTGTGCTGATAAATTGTGTTGAGAGAATACCTTCCTAGTTAAGAGGGAGTGTTGATGTATTTGTAACTTCAAAATGTATTCATCCGTATATCTTATGTATTGTACCCCGATGTTTATTCCAAGATGTGTCTATAATGTAATTGATTCATGTCATGCCTTGATGTTCTGATTGGGAAGTTTCTATAATGTGAAATTCATGTCAAATCATTATGGGTAACCCTCCTATTGGTCAAGGGTTAAAGACCCCACAGTTGTGGGGCCCTAGGGTTATTAGACTATCCTAGTGAAGTTGACCCTAGGTGAGTCATTGTAAGTCAGTGCAATAGTCCCCACCATATAATTCAAGGTTAACCCTCCTTGTTGAGCAGAGGGCAAAGTCCCCACAAGTTGTGGGGCACTAGGGTTATTAGACACTCCTAGAGATGTCGGCTCTAGTAAGTAATTGTTAAGTGAGGCCGACATGTTGGAGTGCGCTTCAAGTGAATGAAAGAATATAAATAGAGAGTGAGCCTCTCTATTTATCACACACACACTCACTCATTGGGGCGCATGCATGAGAGAAGAGAAGCTCTCTCGGTGTAAGAGAGAGACAGAAGCTGTGGATATCATCTTTATGTTTTCGGGTTTTACTGCTGCCATTGGTGCTCATTATATCTTTGAGGAAGTTGCGGGGTTTTCTCCTTTATGGTTTCCCAGAGGAAAATTCTTTGTGTCTCTTGTCTCTTGTGTTTTATTGTTGTGCATGTTATTCTCTCAGTTAAAGATCCTAAGATCATAATGCTAGCTTGAATGATAAAAATATAACAGACTTGAACTCTTATCGCATGGTTGTTTGCCATCTTGTACCATGTGATGCTTCTTAATATGACTAAGGATCATATCCAACCATCATAAAGAACCTCTCTAGAATATTTGAATCACAAGTGGAGAAAGTATTGTGAAACTAAGATCTAGTCTTCCTAGAGTCTAGTGGATCTCCAACTAGATCACCAACTACTTATATGTTTTTCTCAGCCCATTTTGGCCTTATGGGTGAGTCATTATATGCATGCATGTAATAATATTCATATTAAATATAAGAATCCAAAAAATCAGAGAGAATCACCACTTACATCATCATTGAGTGGAGGGTGTGAGCAATCCCCCTTGACTAGTTCGATCTCTTGCATGGGCTCTTCTTCGAACTGTACACTTCTCTCAATGAAATTTTTATGAGATGAGGGATCAAAGAGATTGTATCCATTTGAATATTTAGCATATACAACCATTATGTACTCCTTTATTTGAGGTTGCAAGGCCTTTCTCTTCTCAGCAGGAATTCTAGCCCAAACCTTTGAGCCAAAAACCCTGAAATGAGAAACATTGGGCTTGTGACCACTCCAAGCCTCAAATGGAGTTTTATCTTCCAATGCTTTCTGTGGAACCCTATTCTAAAAATATGCAACACAATTGATGTCTTCAGCCCATATATTAGGATACAAACACTTAGCCTCCAACATGCATGTGGCCATCTCCTTCAATGCTCTATTCTTACGCTTCTACTACACCATTTTGTTGCGGTGTGTAAGGCACAAAATGTTGCATTTGAATGCCATTTTACTCACAAAGTTGTTGTAGGTTCTTAGTGACATATTCCTTGCCATTATTAGTCCTTAATAACTTGTATCCATTTGCATTTTTAGCATATCCAACCATTATGGACTCCTTGCTTTGAGGTTGCAAGGCCTTTCTCTTCTAGAGAGGAATTCTAGCCCAAACCTTTGAGCCAAAAACCTTGAAATGAGAAACATTGGGCTTGTGACCTCTCCAAGCCTCAAATGGAGTTTTCTCTTCCAATGCTTTGTGTGGAACCTTATTTTGAACATATGCAACACAATTTATGGCTTCATCCCATAGCTTAGTAGACAAATGCTTAGCCTCCAACATGCATGTGGCCATCTCCTTCAATGCTCTATTCTTGCGGTCTACTACACCATTTTGTTGTGGTGTGTAAGGCACAAAATGTTGCATTTGAATGTCATTTTAATCACAAATTTGTTGTACGTTATTAGTGACATATTCCTTGCCATTAGTAGTGCTTAATAACTTGATATTTTTCCCACTCAATTTCTCAACCAAAGCCTTGAAAACTTTGAAGTTCTCAAACACTTTAGATTTTTTCTTAAGAAAATACACCCAACAATACCTTGAGAAATCATCTATGAATGTTAAGACATACATTGAGTTTCCATACGAGGGTGTGGGAAGAGGTCCTATCAAATATGAATGGATCAAATAAAGCACTTGGACAGCCTTTCTGTCCTTCCCCTTGTCATACTTGCGCTATGCATGCTTCCCAAAAATGCATCCCTTGCATGTGCCTTTGGAAAACTTGATGCTTGGAATCCCTTCAACCATGTTTTATTCGTTCAAAGCTTGAATATATCTATAATTGAGGTGAAAAACCTCTCATTCCATATCTTTTTGGTCTCATTTTCATGTGACAAAAGGGCATCCCTGAGGATTAAGGAAGAAAGTGTGAAAACTTGTACATCCTTGACTCATGGTCTACAATACTGAATACAACAACTTTGCCTGTAGAAATTAATGAAATATCCACATCATATTGATTCAATGTCACTCTCTTTTTCAAACCTGTATGTCTCATTTGATAAACATAGAATAGTTTTGTTACAATATCAGGCACATACAACACATTGTTGAAGTACCCATTGTCAAGGTTGATCCCGACAATCCATTTGGCTGGGATCTCAGAGTCATCATCCATGAGGATGGATGGACTACTGTAAGGATGTAGGACTGAGAATGAGTCTTGTATTGAATCCATGTTCCTTGAGGCACTTGAATCTATGATGAAGGAGGAAGACCTAAAAGATTCATCAACCAATGCATGGAATATATCCTTGTTCTCAGAATTCGAACCTCCCTCTTTCTTCCTTGCACCATCTAGAAGAGGAATGTTTTTCTTCTTAAGGAGTCACACCATCATGTCAATGGTTTTATTCATGCATGCACTCTCTGGATGCCAACCTCTGTGACAATAAGTGCATTTTGTATTCTCTTGCTTCTTTCCTTTGTCCTTGCTAGGATTTGAACCCCAATCAGAAGATTTGGGCTTCTCCTGCCTCTTCTTCTCTTGCTGCCTCGAATCCTTGAGATTCTTATTTCCCTTTCCTTGATTCAAAACACCTACAGCAAGGGATTGATCCTTAGTGTATTTGATGGTACCTGTCACGTCCCCACCCCTCAACCCGACGATGGAGAGGACACAACCTACACTATTGTTGCTATCAAACGGACAATATAGACCCATAACATATAAAATAAAATGCATTGAAGTAAATACATACACATACAAATGTATAATTCATTATATAGTGGAAGCAATTACATTCACTCACATTCAAGCATTTAACATGTTCATGATAATTTATAAAAAAAATACAGTTGCAGAGTTAAATACAAGAAGTACTTATCTTGAGAAGAAGCTTCCCCGCAACTAGCTATGTCGATGCAACGTTCCACCCAACCATAGGCCAGTGTGCTCATCAATCTCTCAGCATCACTGCCACCCCCAAGCTGGGCATGATTTCCAAAAGGAACTAGGGAACAACTAGCTTACACATAGCAAGACCATACACTCATAGTCAATCCAACACATCGTTGGGTTTTACAGACTATCCATCCCAAACAATAAAAAATTGGGTTTCACGGGATACTAAGGCAATACACCAATAGCACATAGGGGTTCCGTGTACTTACTCATCCAATCCAAACTTTAAATCAACCACACAGTCAACCAATTAACATACGGGTTCCTTGGACTTACCCAGCCAAGCCAACCTTCTAATCAAAACACAGCCAACCATCTAGCAGATGGGTTTTCTCGAACTACTAAGGCAACAAGCCAACACAAGGAATTCAACACAAGGAATTCACATCCCAACACAACCAGACCATCCAACAAAGGGGTTTCTTGGACTTACTCAACCAATCCAACAAAAGGATGCACTTCATAGCCAAACACAACTGCTGGGTATGAACAAAACGCTCCTAGGAATCCAAAATGAAAATGGAACAAGGGGAAAAATAGCCCTGGGAACCAAAATCAATTTCAAAAAATGTTCAGGGAAATTCAGGAGCAAAAATGACCATCATTCACACCCAAATCGTGAATCCCAAAATCAGAAAATGCCTATGGGAATTTTGGGAGCAATCTGGCCTCAATAAACACCCAAAATGTAAATCCCTGCTGCACATGCATTGAGCAACACAAAATGGCTTCCCATCCATGGAGAAAAAATGGAACAATGGCAGAAAACGTGAAGGAGAACTCCCATCTTGCTCACAGGGGAAAAAAATGACCTCTACAAACCCCCAGCTCATGGATTTGAATTCAAAAATCATCTGCTAGCTTCACATGGGCAAAAATGGCCTCTTCAAACCCCAAAAATGTGGTTCCCTTCTTCTCATTCACCCAGTAACATAGAAAACGAATTATGGGCATGGAGAAACAAAGAGACGGCAGGAAATCGTGAGGGATAGAGCTCAACAAGCTTCAGTTGCGTGAGAGATACCAACGTGAATGAGAATGGGTGAGGAATGAAATATGTGGGTGAGTAATGTCTTGGGCATGCATTTCCAAGCATTTACTTGCCCCGCAAGCCAAAAACACATTTTTCAAAACGGGTGGTCTTCCCAATTCGAATTTGACCTCCATACCTTTCCCATCCCAAGGAAATAACTTCCTCAACCAACTTCTAGATGACTGGGCACAAAAGACAAAATGGTTAGTTGACAGCTTTATGGGTTTTCCCCTTTGACATTTGGCTTTTCCCACATTGGCTCAAGGGTTTAATTATTCCCCCCTCCATATTTCTTGTGAAATCATGCTCCCATCTCTTTAATGTTGCGGTGCATAGCTAGTTGTGGTGTTTTTATTAATTTGCATTTTTACATGATGTCTCAAAACATATTGTGTCAGGATAGTACATAAACCATCAGCATATATTTTAATTGCTAAAACATAAAACACTAAATCCATGGTGGGGATTTTGCCTTGAGATCCACACCACAATTTATTAACTCTATTTACATCATATAAAATTAAATACCATGGGGTCGAAACCGGGGTGTTACATTCCTCCCCCCCTTCAACAACATTGTCCTCGGTGCTTTACAAAATTGAACCAAAAATTGGGTGTGCCAATCGCATGGCATCCTCCGGCTCCCATGTAGCCGTATCAGGACCATGGTGCTTCCTCTGCACCTTTACCTGTCCAATGGAATGATCTGGAACTCCTCCTTGGTTCCACTTCCTGGTTGTATTGCATACGAACTCCTCCAAGTCCTTGATTGCATGCATCAATGCACACCACAGAATCTTTTTCTGGGTCTTGGAGAATCCTTCTCCTCATCTTGGAACATTTCCAATGTCTTTGGAAACTAGCCATACCTATGCTCAAGCCCCAAGAAATGATTCAATTCCCATGTTATTATTCACAAGATTTTCCAAAATCATAGATGAATCACATGCACATGTATATCGACATAAAATCAACAAGAAGTTGCCAAGTGAACCAAATACTTATCTGCATAAGTATATTCTTTTGGTTCCACAAGTATCCAACTTGGATTTATACAACCATGGCACTCACAACCCTGCCCCACCCCACACATGGGTGTGCATTCAAAGGTTTCTCAGTTTCTCCAAGCCTTAGATCACCTAAAAATACCTCTCAACCGAGGTCTGACAATTCTGTCCTTGAGCCCAACACCTCCTCTAGGTGCTCAATGGTAGCTCTGCTCAAGAGCCTGCACCTCCTCTAGGTGCTTGCCAAGTTCAGGTGCTTCATTTCCGAACACCACAATGAATTTAGTTCACATGTCATATTCATTCCTATAGGATGCAATCTATAACAAGATTTTCAAAACCATGGTTGCATCATATGCTCATGTATATTTACATAAAATCGAAAACAACAAAAGTTTGATAAGTAAACCAAATACTTATCTATATAGGATCTCTCAACTGAGATCCGGTTAGCCTCATTTCAGATCCTAACACCTCCTTGGGTGCTTAATGACAGCTCTGGATTAAGGGCCTAGCACCTCCTCCAAGTTCTTACCAATGCTCAGGCGCTTCCTTTACAGAAACCATAATACCTAGGGGTTATTCTCTTCATGGATCCCCCACTCCTATGACAGTCCCCTTATGGCGTGAATGTGTGTGGAAGGAAGTATAACCAGATTTCTTACACCCTGGGCGTCCCCAGTGTTGCATATCGGTGCTTAGATGGCAGGTGGGAGAAGCTATGTACCCAAGTACATCCTTCCAGAGGAGCCATGTACCCCAAGTACACATTTCATCGTCTCTCATGCGTTACATACAAGCGTGCAGTTCACATTAGATTTCATCATAAAATTTCAATCATAGGTTTTCAAACCTATTCCAAACACATCCCTCCGAGAATATATGTACCCAAGTACATCCTTTCAAGGAGCCATGTACACCTAGTACATATTTTCATCATCTCACCTGCGTTACATACAAGCATGCAGTTCATATGAGATTTCATCATAAAAATTTCAATCATAGATTTTCAAACATATTCCAAACACATCCCTCCGAGAAGCTATGTATCCAAGTACATCCTTTTGAGGAGCCATGTACACCCAATACATCCTTCCAAGGAGTTATGTATCCCAAACACATCCTTCCGAGAAGTTATTTACTCCAAGGGTGTACTTTCATAATCTCACCTGTGTTACATACAAGTATGCAGTTCACATGAGATGTCATCATAAAAATTTTAATCATAGATTTTCAAATCTATTTCATGCATACATGATTTCCCAAATATCAAACGATCAATAACATTGACAGTCAAATAAAAATCTGAGTTCACAATTCTGCTTCCTGCAGAAAATCATATTTTTGCAACCATGAGGCCACCCTCATATTGTTTGGCTTTTGCAAGTGGGAGCACTTAACCCCTACTTACATATGTTGTCCCAAAACCTGGCCATCCACATACAACATGTCATCTTGACACCATTTTAAATCAGCCAAACAGTCACAGTTAGCAACAGGAAACTTCAGACATCAAGCAATGAAAGACAAGCATATCCATTGTTAGCATGATTCAAAAACATCATAGGAGATCACAGTCTCCCATAATCAATAGAAAAACTTGCAATATGAAGTTTCAAAATCTATTCTCAGTCATGAGATCCTTCTCATGGCACATGGAAGCTTCCTACCTTGGTTTTCATTGGGCATAACCAAACTGCTCTTCTCAGGTCATTCTACCTGCAATCTTCAGGAATTCCTCATATGTATGCCCATACACACAAGGGCCATTTCCTCATGGCCTCAATCTTTTCAGGGTCCACAGATATTCCTTCATCTAAGATACTGTGAATCAAATAATGAATTCTATCTTTATAGAAGTCACATTTTCTCAACCTTGCACATAGCTTATGCTTCCTGAGAAATTTTAAAGCCAGCCTCAATATTCCATGTGTTCTTCCTCATTCTTAGAATAAGTAAGAACTCCATCAAGGAATACAAGAACTAATTTGTCCAAAAACTTACTGAAAACATTATTCATGAGGCACATGAATGTAGCTGGTGCATTTGTGAAACCAAATGGTACCACCACAAACTCATAAGATCCATACCTTTCTTTGAAGGTTGTCTTATGAATATCTTCATCCTTGATTCTTACCTGATGGTAAGCAAACCCCAGTTAATCTTGGAAAATACCTTTGCTCCTCTTATTTGATCAAAGAGGTCATCAATCCTAGGTAAAGAATAAATGTTCTTCACAATGACTTTGTTCAACTGTCTGTAACCAATACACAACCAAAGTGTATCATCTTTCTCCTTCTCAAACCAAGCTGGTGCTCCCCATGGGGACACACTTGGCCTGGTATACTTATTTTCCCACAAGTCTTGCACCTACATCTTCAGCTCTAGCATTTCTGGTGTACTCACCCTGCAGGGTGTCTTAGACATTGGTGTTGCTCCTGGAACAAGTTCAATTGTGAAATCAATATCCCTCTTTGGAGGAAACCCTAGAATTTCATCAGGAAAAACATTCCTGAATTCGTGCAACACATGAAAGCCATACAACCTAGGAGTATCATTCTCTGTTTCCTCCAAAACATGAGTTGCATACACCCTGCAACATTTCCAACAGAACTTCTTCAGCTACATTGTTGAAGACTTCCTTCCATATATCACTTTTGGAATGCCTTTCACCACCTTAAGTTTCCTTCTTCATCTAAGCACTCAAAAGTCTTGTTGTAACAATCAATATTTTCTCTATGTGCTTCCAACCAATCCATTCTAATGATGACATCATAGGATCCAAGTGGAATAACATTCAGATCTGCACAAGTGATTAACCCATCCATGACTAATGGACATTTCCTTACCACCTCACTGACCTTCTTCTTGGTTCCAGTGGCTAGTTGGACTAACCATGATCTTCTATGCTTTAAATTCTTCAAAGTGCACATCTCAACAAGTCTAGGGGTGATATAGCAGGTTAATCAAAACATAAACAATCATCTCAACAATATCACCCTCAACTTCCACCATAATTGATTGATGATCTTCCTGGTGATCTTCTAAAACTACACAAATTTTTAGGAATGGTCCTTGCTTCCTGACCCACAGTTTCAGCTTCTTGGGTGCTAGGGACTTGACTTTCATTTCCACTCCGATGTGGACAGTACTTAATCATATGGTCTCCTCCGCATCTCCAACACTTGAGTGTGTTCCTTGACCCTTCCCTCATCACTCTTGCTGGCTTAATCATAGCTTGTGATGTCTGGCTTTGTTGATTTAGGAGGTGGGAAGGTTTGAAACCTCTCTTCCTTGGGTCAAGCTTCACATCCTTCTTGTGGGAATTTCTTCTACTCCCTTCTATATCTGTTAACTAATGCCCATATTTTATCTACCTTTGGAGTTCTACCAAACTCTGTAGCATGACTGTAGTCAACTGGTTTTTCTCTTCTAGATCCTTGATCATCCTTTTATTTTCCTCTCTACACCTCTGCAAAATGTGTTCAGTAACACCATTATTAGCTGCACAAAATTCTTAGGAATTTATAATTTACTTTCCTGCATTTGGAAAAATCATATGTTTCCAGCTTGTCAAAACATATACTTTTCTTTCACAATCAATGACTATCTTAGGAGGATGACGGGGGTCAAGGGGTATTTACCCCTTGTGATGCATAACATTCTGGCGCATAAATTTCCTGTCATCTTTCAACTTTCTGGAACCTGTAAATCCCACTGAGAACCTATTGAATTTCTCTAAAAAACTATTGAAATTTTCTATTTTGGTCGAACTCAGCTTTTCAACCCGATCGACGAAACTTAGGTTTCCTTTTGATGTGTCGAAAAAGTTTGTCGAGTTTTCACCCTTTTCATCCAATCGAAAAAACTATGATTTTTCTCCCGACGTGTCGGCAAAACTCCTATTTTGCTTCTGACACATCAGCAAAAACCACCATTATCTTCCAATCAGAAAAACTTATCAACTTTTCCGACGTGTCGGTAGAACTCACCGAGTTCACCTGACACGCATCGGTAAAACTCGCCTTTTCTTGTCGACAGGGGAAATTACGACACTTAGAAAAAAATTTGAAATTTTTTCTTCCTTCTTTCATCGGCGAAACTCAACTTTTCCACCTGACATGTATAGGAGAAAATTAACTATCCCACCCGACATGTCCATACTTAGAAAAATTCTGACGATTTTTCTCTTTTCTCTGTCGTCGAAGAAACTCGCCAAATCCATCCGATATGTGTCGGCAACACTCAACTAACATAGACAACATATCGAAAAAACTCATACTTTTCTGCCAACAGGAAGATTCCAAAACTTAGAAAAACTTGAACAATTCTCTTCCTTCCGTCGTCGAAAAACTTACCAAACTTTTCCGACGGGGATATTGGAAACCCTTGCCGACATGTATCGGTGAAACTCAACGAGTTTGCTCGACACGCATCGGCACAACTCCGCCAACTCAGCTGACATGTATCGATGAAACTCGAAAAACACAACTGATACAACACTTCAAACACTTAGAATATTTTTTGAAAAAATATCCTTTCTTCCTCCTTCTTGTCGGCTCAACTTAGCCCTTCATGACGATGCCATCGAGGAAACTTAGCCTGTTCAGCCGACATGTATCGGTGGAACTTCAGAAAAATGAGCCGACATAGAAAATTTTTGACACTTGGAGAAATTTTTGGAAATTTCTCTGTCTACTGCTTTTCCTGCCGACCACAAAGGGTGATTCTTCCTCTGTTAACTGCTCATCTCGGCCCATTGAGGCCCAATGCTGCAACCAATGCTCTGATACCACATTATCACGTCCCCACCCCTTAACCCGACGATGGAGAGGACGCAACCTATACTGCTGCTGCTATGAAACATACAATCTAGACCCATAACATATAAAATAAAATGCATTGAAATAAATACATACACATGTAGATGTATAATTCATTAGACAGTAGAAGTAAAATACATTCGTTCACATTCAATCATTTAACATGTTCATGATCATTTGCAAAACAAATACAGTTGCATATTTAAATACAAGAAGTACTCATATTGAGAAGAAGCTTCTCCACAACTAGCTATGTTGCTGCAACGTTCCACCCAACCATAGGCCAGTGTGCTCATCAATGTCTCATCATCACTGTCACCCCCGAAGTTGTGCATGATTTCCACAAGGAACTAGGGAACAACCATCTTACACACAACAAGACCATACACCAACATTCTAGCCAACGCGTCACCGTTAGGTTTCATAGACTATCCAGCCTAACCAATAAACAATTGGGTTTCACGGCCTACTAAGGAAATAATCCAATAGCAGATAGGAGTTCCTTGGACTCACTCAGCCAATCCAAACTTTACATCAACCACACAGACAACTAATTAATAGATGGGTTCCTTAGAATTACCTAGCCAAGCCAACCTTCTAATCAAAACACATCCAACCATCTAAGAGGTGGGTTTTCTAGAACTGCTAAGGCAACAAGCCAACACAAGGCATTCACATCCCAACACAACCATACCATCCAACATATGTGTTTCTTGGACTTACTCATCCAATAAAACACAAGGATGCACTTCACATCCAAACACAACTGTTGGGTCTAAACAAAACACTCCTGGGAATCCAAAACGAAAATGGAACAAGGGGAAAAATAGCCTTGGGAACCAAAATCGATTTCACAAAACATTTAGGGACATTCAGGAGCAAAAACAACCATCATTCACACCCAAATAGTGAATCCCAAAATCAAAAAATGCCAATGGGAATTTTGGAAGCAATACGGCCTCAACAAACACCCAAAATGTAAATACATGTTGCACATGCACTCAGCAACACAAAACAGCATCCCAGCCATGGAGAAAAAATGGAACAATGGCAGAAAACATGATGGAGAACTCCCATCTTGCTCGCAGGGGAAAAAACAATTTCTACAAACCCCCAGCTCATGGATTTGAATTTAGAAAGCGTTTGTTGGCTTCCCATGGGAAAAAATGGTCTCTTCAAAACCCAAAATCGTAGTTCCCTTCTTCTCATTTGCCCAGCAACACAAAAAGAATTCTGGGCATGGAGAAACGAAGAGACGGCAGGAAATCGTGAGGGAGAGAGCTCAACAAGCTTCATTTGCGTGAGAGATACCAACATGAATGAGAATGGGTGAGGAATGAAAGATGTGGGTGAATAATGGCTTGGGCATGCATTTCCAATAATTTACTTGCCCCACAAGTCAAAAACACATTTTTCCAAAATGGGTGGTCTTCCCAATTCGAATTTGACCTCCATACCTTTCCCATCCCAGGGAAATAATTTCCTCAACCAACTTCTAGATGACTAGGCACAAAAGACAAAATGGGTAGTTGACAGCTTTATGGGTTTTCCCCTTTGACATTTAGCTTTTCCCCGATTGGCTCAAGGGATTTATTATTTCCCCCTCCCTATTCCTTGTGAAATCATGCCCCCATCTCTTTAACGTTGTGGCACATAGCTAGTTGTGGTATTTTTATTAATTTGCATTTTTACATGATGTCTCAAAACATATTGTGCCTTGCTAGCACTTAAACCATCAGCATAGATTTTAATTTCCGAAACATAAAACACTAAATCCATGGTGGTGCCTTTGCCTTGAGCTCCACACCACAATTTATTAACGCTATTTACATCATATGCAATTCAATACCATGGGGTCGAAACCGGGGTGTTACAGTGCCCATTTGAACCAATTTATCTTGTTCTTGAGTCAAAGACTCCATGAATTCTGCTAAAGCTGACATTATCCAATTTCAAATTGTCATCTTTCCTAATTGAAATGTCGAGACAAACACTAAATATTCAGGTCGTAGCTTCGAAAGAATGGACAAGATCAATTGCTCTTCCTTCTTTTCGATGCCATACTGTTTCAGCTAAAGTACCAAGGATTTGAACTTGGTGAACAAATCCTAGATCATCTCAAATTGAGTTGGACTCAATGTGATCAACTCATTTTCGATTTGGTTCCCTCTCATCTCATTTTTCTTCCCAAGCAATGACTCAAGATTGAGTCGTACCTCATTGGGTGTTGTAATAATTTCTACATGAAATAAAATATCCCTTGAAATACCGAGACAAAGAATCATGAATGCTTCATCCAACCTGTTGAAATACTTAGACTTTTCCACAGTAGAGTTCGGCTCATTCGTTGTTCCCATGGTTAATATGTATAGGCCTTTCGACCTCAACTGGACCACGATTTCGGCCTTCCATTCAAAATAATTGAATGGTTTAAGCAAGATACGAGACTGCTCCATTTATTCTTGCGCAGTGAGTGACAAAGAATACTGGAACAACATGCAATGTAAACTCTCAAATTTTCTAGAGGAGACCCTAGATATCAATTCAAAGCCTATGAAATCAACTTGTAGCTCCAAAGAGCTTCGATACCATGTGAGAATCTAATTTGTAGTAATATATAGGAGCTAACAGAATCTTCACATCTAAATAATTTCACAAAACATGAAGAAAACAACGTAAAAGGGAAATATTAACACATAGAGATGGTGCCAATAACTGAATTGTGTATTACTGTCCAACATGTAAATATGTCTAGAACATGAATATAATACAATAGAAGAAAAATGTTAGCCATTGGAGGAAAATTGGTGGCATACATGTGACAGGATTAGACTGGACCTCAAACCCCCCTAGGTGGACTAATGAGCTCCCAAAGCACCTCAAATGGTCATGAATGGCCATGTGAACACAAGTGAAGCATGCTAGGTCATAAATAAGGGTCGGCTAGGCATGCTGGAATGCATGGGTGAGTGGGAGTGGCTCTAGGCAACATTTAATGGTCCAAAAGAGCCTAAAACACTCAAATACAATGCATGGGAACCTCTGGTCAAACCAGTTCCCTATTTTAAGGAGTGGGAGCACCCCAAGATTCCAAACTACCATTAATGACGGTACTCATGCTCCTGAATGATAAAAATGTTGGAAATGGGTGTAATTAATGGTCCAAAACCCCCAAATACCTTCGAATACCAACATACGCAAGGTTTGGACTATGCAACATAAGTGAAAAACAAATGAAGGTATGTCCTAGGTGATATATGGCCATGGTACTAGGTGGTGTGATGTTCTAACAAAAATATTCCTCAAATAATTTACTATTTAAAATCATTTACACATAATCACAAAACTCATGGTTAATACGATCTTGTTAACTTCAAATCAAGTTGGTGTCAAAGCCTGATTAACCAAAGTATTTGTGAGTGTGTGAATGATTACTAGGGCCATACTTAAATAAAGAGAAGGATAACTTGATCCTTTCAACCCAAAATTTGGGTGTGTAACTCGAAGGAAGGAAATGGAAAATTAAAACAATGGAGAAAAGGATGAGAAGGCCTTCCACAAGGCTTTCTACCAGATGGCAGACATGGTAGAAAAGTTGTTTGTTGACTATCAAAGGAGACTGGAAAAGAATACAAGGAAACAGATAGGTGCAACAGGTAGTACTTTTGATAATAATAATAATAAAAAGGTAATGGAGGAGAACCTCCTACAATTCCACCATCCTTGTCATCTTCTTCTTCTAGTGATAGATCTTCCAGTACTTCATCTGATGCACATAAAAAACATTTTGAGAAATCTGATATGGATATGCCATTATTAAAGCTTGATATAAAGTATAATTTACCTATTTTTAATGGATAAATTAATGCTGCAAAAGCTAGATGATTGGGTTAGTAAAATATAGGTTTATTGCAGAATCCAGAAGTTGATAAGAGATGAAGCTAAAATATCGTTGGCCTCACTTCAAACTTGGAGGCATTGCTCTCGTATGGTGGGAGAGTAAAAATCAAGAGGATCTAATTCTTATAAGTAAGGTTATTTCCTCATGGTATGAGTTTGTTTCAGCATTGGAAAAACAGTTATATCTATTGGGGTATAAACAAAAAGAAATGATGGACTAGCAAAATTTTAGACAAGGTACGGGACAAAGTGTGCAGGATTACACACAAGAGTTTAGAAAGAAGGCTTCAATGCTCGATATTCCTCTCTATACTCACGAAACACTTCTTAAATACGTAGGTGGATTGCATAGTTACTTAAAACATACAATGTTGATGTTTAATCCTAACAATTTGAATGAGGTGTGTGTCTAAGCCATCCATATAGAATATAAGGGGAAGAACAATGTTGATAACATTTTCAAGAATCCTTTTCAAGAAAGGTGGAAAAAAGTTTAAAGGTAAAGATAAAGGAAAGAAAATAACTACTATGAAGAAAGGAGGTGATAAACCCACATGCATGCATTGTCAGAAAAAGGGTCATGATGCATCCAAATGCTGGAAACTTCACCCAGAACTCAAGGCAATTTTTTTTTGGAACAAGCAAGAAGAATTGAAGACTATTGCCACTATCCAACATAATTTGGGATCAAACTCTGGATATCAAACTCTGTAGATCAGAGGAAAATTGCAACCACTAGCTTTGTTACAGAGAGAAATTCCTATGGCTTGGGGTACCACAACAGACAGATTAACTCCAGAAATCAATCCTTCCCTATATGCAAGAGAAACTAAACATCTAACACTAAAGGATCTTGGTTCGTACCTTATTCCAAATGGTTGATGTAGATCCCCGTTGAGCTTTTCCAATCTCGCTTGTATTAGCAATTTGCTTCCTCAACATTCAGCAAACAAGACAAGCATGCTATATATAATTGTGTTAGACCTACTCTAGCATATATAATCAATAACATATAAGCATTTAAAAGCATCCATGGATCAAATACTCATTTAAATACACATTATTGGACAGGAAAAGATATTTCTATTGATATAAAACAAAGATTACAATAGTGACAACCTCTATTGGCACGTCTGCGAATCGGAGAAATTGAGTCCCCCACTTGGGCCTCCACCACTTCAATCTTCCATCTCTCGATAGAAAGCTCACAAGCAAAAGGAAAGCTTGGGAAGAACACAAAGTGATCCAAGGGATAAAGGGATGCAGACTCAAGTATAAGCTTCGGCAACAATGGACTGTAGTTTTCTTGCTTTCAATTCCTCTCCCTTCAATGTATCCAAAGGTTTCCTTATATATCTCTTCAATGGGGTAATGGAAGGTCGAATCCGAGTGATCTCAAGGCATATGTAAGGCCAAGAGACAAGTGACTCGGATCCACATCAAGGAAAACTCCAAAATCATTTGGCCTTTTGCACACATCCCGATGTACACGGTTTTAAGGGTCAAATCCATGTATATACGTGAGAAAGGGATTAAAAGTCGCGTATGGAAATTATTGCATGTTTTTAGGGATGACCTTGGAAACATCAAAGGTACAAAAATGGTCCATGGGGTTTTAGGAGTCTGCAGAGGGATAGGGAAGGCCATAAAAGCGTGATACACCATGTGTGGTAAAATCACCTTTGATGTTTCCAACATCATCCATAAAAACATGCAATAATTGCCATACGCAACTTTTAATCCCTTTATCACGTATATATGCGGATTTGACCCTTAAACTCGCGTACATCGGGATTTGTGCAAAAGTCCAAATGATTTTGTAGTTTTCCTTGATGTGGATCCGAGTCACTTGTCTCTTGGCCTTCCATATACCTTGAGATCGCTCAGATTCGACCTTCCATTACCCCATTGAAGAGCTATATAAGGAACCCTTTGGATACATTGAAGGGAGAGGAATTGAAGAGCAAGAAAACTATAGTCCATTATTGCTGGAGCTTATACTTGAGTCTGCATCCCTTTGTCCCTTGGAGCATTTTGTGTTCTTCCCAAGCTTGCCTTTTGCTTGTGAGCTTGCTATCGAGAGATGGAGGATTGAAGTGGTGGAGGCCCAAGTGGGGGACTCAGTTTCTATGATTCGTAGACGTGCCGACGGAGGTTGTCACTTTTGTAATCTTTGTTTTATATCAATAGAAATATCTTTTCCTGTCCAATAATGTGTATTTAAATGAGTATTTGATCCATGGATGCTTTTAAATGCTTATATGTTATTTATTATATATGCTAGAATAGGTATAACACAATTATATATAGCATGCTTGTCTTGTTTGTTGAATGTTGAGGAAGCAAATTGCTAATACAAGCGAGATTGGAAAAGCTCAATGGGAATCTACATCAACCCTCCAGAATAAGGTACGAACCGAGATCCTTTAGTGTTAGATGTTTGGTTTCTCTTGCATATAGGGAAGGATTGATTTCTGGAGTTAATCTGTCTATTGTGGTACCCCAATCCATAGCAATTTCTCTCCGTAACAGAATTGGCAACTCCACTGGGGATTTCCTACTCATTATTCCTTTGGGGGTTTTTATCGGCATTCAATGTTCTTGAATTGCTCTGATTTCTCTATTTCTGAGTTGGGTATGGGGGCATGTTTGCCTAGTAGTGTCTGATAGGAGTGAATTTTGTCTCAGCTTATCTATTTACCTTCATTTTTATCTCTTTTTCTTCCCGTTATAGCTGATTTTACCACACATGGTGGATCACACTTTTATGGCCTTCCCCGTCGCTCTGTAGACTCCTTAGACCCCATGGACCATTTTTGTACCTTTTATGTTTCCAATATCATCCCTAAAAACATGCAATAATTTCCATACGCGAATTTTAATCCCTTTCTCGCGTATATACGTGGATTTGACCCTTAAACCTGCGTACATCGAGATGTGTGCAAAAGGCCAAATGATTTTGTAGTTTTCCTTGATGTGGATCCGAGTCACTTGTCTCTTAGCCTTACATATGCCTTGAGATCACTCGGATTTGACCTTCCATTACCCCATTGAAGAGCTATATAAGGAACCTTTTGGATACATTGAAGGGAGAGGAATTGAAGAGCAAGAAAACTATAGTCCATTGTTGTCGGAGCTTATACTTGAGTCTGCATCCCTTTGTCCCTTGGAGCACTTTGTGTTCTTCCCAAGCTTGCCTTTTTCTTGTGAGATTGCTATCGAGAGATGGAGGATTGAAGTGGTGGAGGCCCAAGTGGGGGACTCAGTTTCTTCATTTCGCAAACGTGCCGACAGAGGTTGTCACTATTGTAATCTTTGTTTTATATCAATAGAAATATATTTTCCTGTCTAATAATGTGTATTTAAATGAGTATTTGATCCATGGATGTTTTTAACTACTTATATGTTATTGATTATATATGCTAGAGTAGGTCTAACACAATTATCTATAGCATGCTTGTCTTGTTTGCTGAATGTTGAGGAAGCAAATTGCTAATACAAGCGAGATTGGAAAATCTCAACGGGGATCTACATCAACCGTCTGGAATAAGGTACGAACCGAGATCCTTTAGTGTTAGATGTTTGGTTTCTCTTGCGTATAAGGAAGGATTGATTTCTGGAGTTAATCTGTCTATTGTGGTACCCCAAGCCATAGGAATTTCTCTCCATAACAGAATTGGTGACTCCGCTGGGGAGTTCCTAGTCATTTTTACTTTAGGGGTTTTTATCAGCATTCAATGTTCTTGAATTGCTCTAATTTCTCTGTTTCTGAGTTGGGTATGGGGGCATGTTTTCCTGGTAGTGTCTAATAGGAATGAATTTTTTCTCAGCTTATTTGTTTGGCTTCATTTTTATCTCTTTTTCTTCCTGTACACGAGTTTTAAAATGACAGTCACGTGTACACACGGTTTTGACTGAGATATCAGCGTATATACGCGGGTTTTCTGCACACAATCGCATATGGCCTGAGTTTTTCCTTTTAGAGGAAGGTTGAGTGTTGTTGGGTGAGTTTTGATGATTGCTAAGTCCCCTTAGATGCTTCTAGAGTCTGTATACACCTCTGTTTCTGACCAAAGACGCTTTTTAGGGTAAATTTTTTTTTAAGAATGTTCTTGTCATTGCATTTTCGATTTTTTGTTTAGGGATTAGTGCATTGGGTCTCTTTTACCTTAGTTCTTTGCGTGGGTGCTGTTTGAATAGTGCTTACCGATTCTGGGGCTAGTAGAGTCATTCCTTTGCTTTATTATCTCATTTTTATTCAAAAAATCCAAAAATATTTACTTCTTTGCATCATTATGCATCATTGCACTTTGCATTTTGCATGGTACTTGCACTAGGTTTGCTTAGAGAAGTATTAGTCAGGATTTCATATAGGAATGATTGCATTTGTCATTTGAAGAAAATTTTGCATTTCACGTAGTAGCATACCCTATTTTTCATTTGACACAATGCATTTGCATTGATTGTTAGGTGTGCATTTTACTTCATGTTGCGTCATAACACCATTGGTTGCACAGTCATCTACCTTTTTGAGTAATAAGCCAAATAAAATCAACACTTAATTAAAATGGATTACACTATTTTCTTTTATAGGGTACACCAATAAGATTAGGTTTTAGGGTCTTGGAATAGTTCATTCTGAGTAAATTCTCCAAGACCACTAAACAACAACATGTATGTGTCTGTCTAGGTGGGAGTGTGAAATTCCTTGGTATAATTAGTGTTTCTTAGGATCCTCCTCTTACAAGGGAGTTAAGCACGAGGCAGTGTGATCGGTTTATATTGATTGGGATGACCCCTAGTCATAACTGAGTAGCACCAAAGATATTTCCAGGATTGTATTCATATTTGGGGGCTCTTTCGAGAGTTTCGGGCTTTGCTACCCTGCCCATACAGTCAATCCCACCTACGACTGTCCGCTTGAGCATTGATTATATTGAGGTGACCTTAGTTGCCTTACCTAGGTTATCAAGGGGGTACTTTGTAAGGGTTATTCTGCATGAGTCCCGGCTAGGTTGGGGTCGGACAGCACAGTCTCTATATGCGTTGAAGCTGAGGACCACAATAATTGGTTACGAACCTCCGCTTGTTGTGTATGGGAGTCTCAAGCCTCTCCTAGGCGAGACATACCTGCTTCATTCAGGAGCTCACATATCCTACCCTTGTTTGCTTGTGATTGGCTTTAGATTATATAGGTGTATGCTCTGTGCACACTAGCTTGCTTAGGGTTTGCGTAATTAGAAGATTCTTTTCATTTTTTGAGTCATTGTGGATTCGGGTGCGGCACTTCATCGTTCTCGTCGTTTAGCAATACTTCCACCTTCTACAGCTCCTCCTCCTTTGGGAGAGAGAAACGGACAGTCCAGGTGGACTACTTCTCACATTGATTCACACACAATGGGAGATCATGAAGATGAAATTCTTGAGTTATCTTCTCCACCTCATGAGGTTGGGGAAGAAGATCCTACTCCTGTATATGATCCTTCACTTGATATACCTACACACTCTAGGTATGATCCCTCATTCACAAGTCATCGATATTGGATGTCGGGCGACGAGACTCATCATGAACCTATAAGCACTAGTTACGTTAGTTATGGCATGTCTGGTATCCCTGCACATGATCCGGCACACCATGCTGAATCAGAGTTTGAACCTAACACTATTCTTGGGGGCACTCCTATTCCTTTCCATGTGGAGAGATTTGGAAGCACGAGTCACATTGCACCCTCCACCCCGGCGGTGGAGGCTACATCACATGTTCGTCCTAGACCTGGTGTTAGTAGTCCTATTAGGATACCAGAACCAAGACGAGTGACTATAGGGAATACCACTTACATCACTTCACATGTCCCTTCGTCCTATATTCCTAGTTCTTCGAATGTTATTCCTCTCCCTCATTCACGTGGTCCTTCGGGCCGAAATGTTGCTACTAGTCATGTTCGTACTGCTGCTACTCGCATAATTGTGTCTCAGATTCAAGTACCTCCTGTTGTCTCGGGAGGTCATATTCCTACTTCTAGAACGTCCTATGGTCTATCACAGGGAGTTCCCTATATTCCTACTTATGGATTTTCTCATGGGACATCCCATGGGACATCTCATGGAGCTTCTCATGGACAATATTATGGACCACAGTATGGACAGAGTTATTCACCTTATGGCTACGGGCATCAACAACCCGATTACTCCCCGAATTATGGCTTTGTAGCTCCAAATAGTCAAGGTACACCACATTATGTTTCTTCCATGCCACCCTACACAGGTCAAACGGGAGGAGGATACTATGGCCATGGCCATGGTGGTTACGGTAATCAGTCTTATGTGAACCAAAATTATCAGGGAGCGTGGAATCGACCTACTCAACCTAGGATCCCTTTCCTCGCAAAGTTAAATTTTCTTTACTTGTCGAGACTAACGAATGATCTAGTATCTTATGACCCAGCTTAGCCGGCTGTCCCTACCAAGCTTCCCTCGGACATTCCCAAATTCGAGGGAAAACCAGGAGAATATCCTAGTGAACATGTTGCTACATTTCACCTTTGGTTCTCTTCTAATTCCTTACACGATGATTCAATCCATTTAAGGTTGTTTCAACGCACCCTCACCGGGCCTGTAGCGAAATGGTACATAGAGTTACCTAGCCTGGGGCATTCGTTTTGTTCGATGACCTAGCTATGAATTTTCTTAATCACTTCCAACTACCAGTGCATTACAACATTGGTACAGAAATCTTGTCGAAATTTTGGCAAGACAAAGCCACGCATATCTCGGACCATATCCAAGAGTGGCGTAGACAAAAGAGATTGATTAAAGCTTTCATACCACCGAATTTTATCCCTGAGTGGTTCCTTAAATCATTACTGCCTTATATAGCGAAGGATGTTTCTACGTCTGGAGTTCAGAACGAGGAACAAGCCATTTTTAGGGCACAGGAATTGGATTTGATTTATGCTCAATCCGGATTATTATATGAGATCATTCCTAACGCTCTGCATTCTAGTTTCGACCCTAAGGTCAAACCTGGACCACATGCCGATGGCATTGTCGGTTGTACAAGTACCAAACCTGCGGATTCGGTTGAGAAATAGGTGAGTCAATTGTCTATCAACCAATCTGCCTTGGTACAAGCCACGGCTTCGTCTCAACCCACCCAAATGGTGAATGTGCTTTCAGTGCAATCGTCAGACCAGAAGGGTAACCAGCAACCCGGAAGGAATAAGAGAAAGGGTAAAAACAATCGTAAGGGTGGGAATAGGAATGAAAATTCCAATTCTAATGAAAAGAACTCCCGCAGTGCTGAGGGGGACAAGCAATCTAAACATAAGGTTAAGTTTCCTTGCAAGTTGTGTAAGGATGACCACCTCACTCATTTGTGCCCTCGTATGGAAGACGTCTTGAGATTCATAGCACAGGGCCCAGCTGTGCTGACCAACCCTTTACAACATAATCAAAACATGAACTCGAGGACCCATGATCAGTTTGGTGGAGATCAAGATCTGCCGGAAGCCAGTAATGGTCATGGTTGCATCAATATGGTGCGTGCTACTAAGGTTGTGACCCTTGCGAAGGACTATGGTTCGTCACAACCAGACCTTGGAAAAGAACCTTCTCCACCCAGGAGTCCTTTGCGTATTGAAAACCATTTGGATAAACCTGAAGTCACACCTCACATTCCTAAGGGAGTCCTAAAGCGTTTGGGACACAATCCTAATGCCCGAGCTGCCCAGAATTATTCAGTTGTCAAGGATTTGGGCCACACTCCTTGTGCGATGTCTGCACTTGAAGTACTGCAGAGTTGTCCTTCGCAAAGGAAGGCTTTGCTTTCTGCTCTTGGTGTTAATGATGATAACTCTTCCTCCGTCTTAAAATTTGAAACCATGGGACTACAACCTCGCTTTCCTTACTATGTGTCTCTCTTGATTCATGTAGAATGTCTTAACAAGACCGTCAAGCGCACTGTGATTGACGAAGGCGTTGTTGCTTCCGTGATGTCTTTGTTGTGTTGGAAGGGTTTGGGTTCCCCCGAGCCGTCTAAATCCACTACCATGTTGACTTCTTTTGATGGTAGATCGTTTTGGCCACACAGAATTCTTCCTTCTCTTAAGGTCCGTTTGGGAGGGAAGACCATCACGATCGAGGTCGAGGTGGTTGATGCGCCCCTTGACTACAATCTGTTACTGGGTAGGAATTGGATGTAAGGTATGCAAGCCGTAGCTTCTTCTCTATTTCAAGTTGTATTCTTTCCATTTAATGGGAAGATTGTTATGATTGATCAGACATCATTCAAAAATCCGAGTGTTACTGCATCATTGGGAGCTTCTATCCCGATTATCAATCATTCTCATTCGGCAACTGGAAGTGTGGGTGTTGGCATGTATCCATCCCTTATGGGAAGCTTTAGTTGTCCTGCACCTATTCTTATGATCAGGTCTAGTTCCGGTGGGGCTTTGTCTTCATTGAGATCAGTTTCTTTTCACACTACCCATATGGAAGATCCTTGGATCCTTCCTACACCGAGACCTTCGAGTAAGCCTATTGAAACAGACATGTTGTTTCCTGCAACAATGATAGCATATCAAGTGAATCTTGAATGTGTTGAAAATCCTAGTCTTTCCTCTTCGTGGACGGAGGAGGAGGACCCATATGTGCTGCCTACATGGGCAGTTAAGTCTTCTCACGCACATGATTTCCTTGATAGTGTTTTTCCATCAGATGAAGCTATTATTGAGGCCATGTCTAGGGTTGAGCCACCTTGGGAAGAGTTACATCATAGAGCTTATTTTCTTCCTAAGCTTGACCGTTTGGAGTGTGAAGAGTTTAGGGAGATTCTTAGTGAGAGAATTGGTGGTCCCGTGGCTCCATTGAGCTCTCCTAGTCCGATGGCTAATGGAAACATGGCGAATATATCTCCTACCATCCCTATCAATATCTCTCGCGATCCTAGCAAGATTGAGAATGTCTATATTGGGGCAGAATGTTCCCATGCTGAGATTCAAGAGTATACCGAGTTGTTCAAATATTTTTGTGATGTCTTTGCTTGGTCATACGAGGAAATACCAGGTATTGACCCTCGCATTGCTGAACATGAGATTAAAACTTATCCCAATGCTAAGCCTGTTCGACAACGCTTGCGTGCGGTGAATCATAGAAAAGCACCCGTGATTAAGGCTGAGATGGAAAAGCTGTTAAATGTCGGTTTTATCTATCTCATTCCCTTGACGGAGTGGGTTTCAAACCTCGTTCCAGTTGATAAGAAGCAGGGAGCAATCCGTATATGCACTGATTTCCATGACTTGAATCGTGCATGTCCTAAGGATAAATTTCCCACACCATTCAACAAATTTTGGATGAGTGTGCAGGAAGCGAGGTATTTTCCTTTATGGACGGATTTTCCGGATACAACCAGATATAGATCAAACTCGAAGACCAACATAAAACTGCATTTATTTGTAATTGGGGTACCTTTGCATATCGAAAGATGCCTTTCAGCCTTAAAAATGTCGGAGCCACATTTCAGTGGGCTATGACCTTGATTTTCCATGATCTCAAATCAATTATTGAAGTCTTTTTGGATGACCTTGCTGCTCATTCTCGTCAGAGGATGCATCATTCCTACCATTTGAGATTAGTGTTCGAAAGATTCTGCCATTATTTGGTTAGGTTAAATCCTCATAAATGCATATTTTGCATGAATTCTGGTCGCTTATTAGGGTTCATTGTCTCCAGGGAGGATATAAGAGTTGATCCCTTAAAGGTTGAGGCAATACTTCAATTGTCTCGCCCGAGAAACATTAGACATCTTCAATGTTTACAAAGGCATGGCAAATTTCTTGTGGAGATTCGTGGTTAATTTTTCCAATTTGACTAGAGGCTTTATGCGTCTTTTGAAGAAGGACACTACCTTTTGCTAGGATGAGCAAGCCCAGGAGTCCTTTGATGCACTTAAATGAGCCTTAGCATCGGCCCCTGTGATTAGTCCACCCGACTATAGCCGTGACTTTTTGCTTTATGTGGTCGTGTCCATGGAGACGATTGGTATGGTTTTGGTTCAAGAGGATGAGGAGCTCCATGAGCATGTCATATTTTATTTGAGATAAAACCTTATAGATGCAGAGATCCGTTATTCCCATGTGGAGAAACTTTCCTTAGCTACCGTTCATGCGGTTCAAAGATTGAGACACTATATTCTCCTTCGCCAGACCTTGGTGGTAGCCCATGTCAATCCATTTCAGTTTGTCCTCACTAGAAGGATGATAGGGAGAAAGTATAATAAGTGGATTGTCATCTTGTAAGAATTCGATCTTGAGTTTGTTTCGGCAAAATAAAAAAAAATCATTGATTTTTGCTGAGCTTATATTTGATTTCCCAAGTGAAGAGGAGGAGGAAGTTTGTGAAGATACGTTTGTCGATGAGCACATTTTCCTGATCTCAACTTTGGATCCATGGTATGGGGATATCATCATATATTTACAAACATTGAAGGTCCCTACTCACCTTTCACGGGATGAACGACGATGGTTACGTCACGTATCTAAGAACTACCTTATAGTGGATAACACATTGTACCGCCGTGGGGTAGATTCCATTTTACGTCATTGTTTAACTTGTGAGGAAGCTGAGCTTGTGCTGAATGATTGCCACGAAGGAGCGTGTGGTGGTCATTTATCTGGGCTTTCTACAGCCCAAAAAATCTTGAGAGCGGGTTATTTCTGGCCATCGATCTTTAAAGATTGTGTCAATGCAGTCAAGAAGTGCCACCCTTGCCTAGTGTTTGCACGCAATATGCGCTCACATCCTGCCCTGTTACATCCGATTATCACCGTCGGTCACTTCACTAAGTGGGGGCTTGATTTCATGGATTGCAACCCAGCTTCAACTGGGGGGCATCATCATATTATAATGGCTGTTGACTATTTCACGAAATGGGCTGAGGCTATGCCCACAATTAAATCTAATGGTGAGACATCTGCGCATTTCGTATTCAACCAGATCATTACTCGGTTCCGTATTTCAAAGGAGCTTGTCACTAACCAAGGTAGGCACTTTCACAATCGGATGACGAAAGAGTTGGCCTCGAAGTTAGGGTATAAGCAGGAGCATTCCTCTTCTTATTACCCTCAAGCGAATGGACAGGTTAAAGCAGTGAACAAATCACTTAAGTCCATTCTCCAGCGAACCACCGCACAAAGCAAGACCAAATGGCATATCATGGTATATCCTGCTTTGTGGGCTTATAGAACCGCGGTTAAGACTGCCACCAGTTTTTCTCCATATTAGCTTGTACATGGAGTGGAGTCTGTCTTGTTGGTTGAATGTGAAATCCCTTCATTGAAGCTAGCCATAGAGCTCTTACCAGACACTTCCCCATTGGAGGAACATTTGGTCCACTTAGAGTAGCTTGATGAGCAGCGTCGAGATGCCTTAGTGGCTCTAGAAGTAAATAAGCATCGTGTTAAGGTCCAGTATGATCAATCTATCCATTCGAGGAAGTTTAGTGAAGGAGATTTGGTCCTTTTGTGGGATCAAGCTAAAGAAACCTTGAGGGCAGGAAATTTTAACCCCATGTGGCATGGTCCTTACATTGTTAAACGTGTGTTAGATAAGGGTGCTTATAAGCTAGTAGATTACGAAGGGACAGCCTTGGAAAAGCCTAGAAATGGGCTCTATCTTAAAAATTACTATGCATGATTCTCAGCCAGGGCTGATTATTGTATATTATTGTAGTATTTTGCATAGTTAGGTTTTTCTTATGGTGATCGGGTTGTTGATTAGCTTTTGTTTCTTATGGCAGATGTCAATGGAGTCTTCCATCTATATAGGATTCGTTGATGGTGTTAGCCATCACACTCAACACTTAGCCTCTGCTGCTTGGGTGATTTATACTCCTACAGGTCAGATATTGTCTTCAGGAGGCGTATGTTTACGGCCATGTTCAAACAATTTTGCTAATTATAGTATCATTATAGAGCTTCTACGAGATTCCATTTCGCATGGTGTTATCTCTCTTGAGGTATGTCTTGATTCGTAGTTAATAGTGTCACAGCTGAATGGCTTATATCATGTTAGGGATCCAACATTATTACGAAGATTCTTACGTGTGAGATTGTTAGAATGGCAATTTGAAAACATAACATACATACATGTTCCAAGAATTTATAATCAAGTTGCTGACTCATATGCTAACTATGTGTTAGATTGGCATTTGTTTCACAGACCATAAGCTCATCACAAACATACATTTTTACACATGTAAATAAATAAAATTGATCATCATAAAAGCTTTTCATTAAACATTCAAAATGTGATAATACATAAGTGTCATAATACAAAAATGGGGCTTTTGAGCCACCAAAATATAATACACAGTAGTACAAAAATATGTCACTCCTAGGTATCTAAGCCTGGGGAGGAGGAGGGGGGTTATGATCGTGGAAAGTCACCACGGCTCTAGCTATCCATTGAAACAACTGCACCCATGCTCATGGTACACCCACCACTTAACGTTGCATGGCCTCAGGAAAGTCCTCAACTTGCGCCATGGGTACCCTATGTGTCAGTCGCACAAAGTTTGTGTGGATGCTTTGGAGAGTCTGCTCTGCATCCACACCAATGATGTCATCTCCTCATCCCCTCCGTCTATGACAAGGGAAACCGTCAAGCTGCCGTGGTCCTACATCTGCATACATATGACAGGATGTCACTATGTGTCGTCACGCAAAAACATGTATTTTGGCTCTATATATCAAAAAACACAAAAAAAATTAATAATTCAAAAAACTTAAAATTAGGGTTGGGATTTGTTACCAATGTCACCGTATGTTGATCCTGGTGGTAGGGGTATGTTGGGATATCCCCGAAATTCTATCCCTACATAGGGGTAATCATCGATGGAAACTATCTACCGCCGCCACCATGGAAAGAAATCAGCTGGGTAGGGGTTGGACACCCTACCTCCACCCAGTCTGCGCATTGCATCTACCCAATGTCATTGGGCCGGATCTCGAACCCCATGAAGAGGAACGTCAACTCTAGGGCTGAGTCCTGGAACACGCTCGAAGAAGAACATGCTCGGTATACTGCTGAAACTGAAGTTTCGTACCCTACCCATCTTGCAGTCACTGAGTTGTTGCTTCATGTTACTCAATAGCACAATAATCCAATCGTAAACTGTCGGTCTCATGCACTCCATTGCATAGAACATCAAGGGCCACGAGGCCTGGTGGAGTGAGGCTAGCCCTGTTATCCTATCGAGTGTCAGTAGTATGGCCTTCATGCCCAGTACCTGTATGGAGTTTGTTGGGATCTGACTCCCAACCTTCTCCATGTCTGGATAACAGTATACAGCAATATACTCATCAATGGTGAGGCCACCTCCGGGCCCGCGAGAATGTAGGTTCACCACTTCCCCCCATTGGGACAATCATGTAATGAAGTATATGTCCTCCACTTCTATAGTGAGGGACATCCCGCCAATATGGAAAGATTCTGAGTCAGGATCCTAGTAGTCTACTAGCATCTGCAGTAGTCTTGGTTTGGCCCTTAAGCCCCCAAGACACCAAAACTTGTCAAGCCCGCATGCACAAAGAGCTTGTTGAGCCATTAGATCGCCCCGTACAGCCTCTTCTACATCCCCGTGTTCTCTCTCCCTCCATTCTAGAACCATCCTGCATATTTACATTGAATTTTGGTCATTATTTGTATTAAAAAACATTGAACGCGGCCGCATACGCGACTTTTTGTAAAACAGCCACATACATGACTGTTTTTAAAACAACCATGTATGTACGTGACTTTGGGCCATTTTTCACGTATAGCCAGCCCTATACGCGGAAAAAACCCCGATTTTCGCATGGGCCGAAGCGCATATCTTAGAATGGCCTAGAAAATGATTTTGACCATGGAATTTGAAAAAATTTACATGAAAATGGAAGAGCAGGGGATGGGAAGTTACCTAGAAAAAACGATGTCGAATTCCGCCGGACAAAACTCCCAGAATTTGCGTTTGAAGTTCTGAGCTCAATTGGGTAAAAATTTCAAATGATATATAATGTTTTGAATTTTTTACTATTTGTAGAAAATTTTCAAATTTTTGAAAATTTTTACCCCCTTTCTATAGTTATGAACTGTTTCTGACCCTTTTGGACCTTTTTTTACTAATATGATGATGTAGGAGACCGTTTTGAGCGTCGTTTCGACCATTGTTTTGACCCGTTCGTGCCAATCTCAGGTATGATGTTTAAACTAGAATATAGGTTAGATTTCACCTCCATTGGCATTTTGCATGACCTTATGACTGTTTCATTATAACCTTAGGTATGAACCCATTCTATCCTGTCATGGAACCTTCTTGTTGTTTTAGAAGTGGGATGATGTGAATGGTAGAGTTTGACTTTACATGGGTGCCCTAGTTAGCTCCTTGTTTGCATTTGGCGCCCATGCCGACACTTTGTCCTTTAGGGTGTGGGAGTGCATTGTATAGTATCTCCATGACATTTCTCAAGAGCCTCATACTCCTTTTGATCTTTTGTTGGCCTATTTCCCCCAGGACTCCCTTATGTCAAGTCGTAATTACATTTTCATGAGCTTTGCCTGCCTCATCAAGCCTTATGTCGGCTTCCCTGACTTTGAGTATCAGCCATATATCCCAAGCTTGTCTCATGTCTAGCCACGTAGAGCCATTTTGTATATCCTTTGCAGCTTGATTCCCTATTTTTACCAGGAAGGGACTTTCCCCCTAGTGTCGCTATCCTACACATGTGTCCTTGCATTGAGCATAGGTATGTTCTGTTGCTTGGAACTAGTTTGTTTTCCCATTGACACTCGTCTCCTCCTAGTCTGTAACTATAAAGCACTTTTATTCTTTTTCAAGCTTTTCAAAATATTTGAAAAAGTCCAAAAAAATCAAAAAACCAAAAAGCCGGATAAGAAAAGATGTTATATTTGGCAGTAGTCGATTCATGTCACCTTCAAACAGAGCACTATATATCACATCTGTTGGTTGGGTAATAGTTTGACTTTAGGATTTGTACTCGTTTCTCTGAGTTTATCTCCACCAACTGGTTAAGCTTCCAGTCCCTATGGAGCCTCTGTCGATGCCTCCTGTGTCGCAAAAATGTCTCAGTTTTGTATATCAAGTCTATGCTACCTACATTCAGTCACCATTCGCCATTATGCTCTTGTTCGAAGGAAGTTGAAACCTGAGTCAGCCATTCCTCAGTTATCTTGACTTTGCATGTTGGCCATTCCTAGTACAGTTACTAGTTCGTGCACATTATGATCGAGTCCTTCCACATTATACAGCTTTACTGATTACCTCATGTTGGATGATGGGGGATTCCTTAATGTCCTCCTTCCAGCGGATTTCATCCCATCAACTTTAGAGTCATTTATTCTGGGATAGGAATCTCGCCATCGACAGTTTTTTTGGGAATACGTCAATGTCCCCTGATCGATGGATTCTCTCAAGTGTTCAACCTCAACACATTTATTCACACTTGTTAGTTTTCATTCTAGTACCTTGATTCCCATTTTCATTATCGGTGGGAGATCTCGCGTCTGTTAACAGTATACATTAATGACTGGTGATCAGACGATGGACTACTATGTTCGACCTCGACACCTCTATTCTACATCAACCGTCCAAAATAAGGTATGAACCGAGATCCTTTAGTGTTAGATGTTTGGTTTCTCTAGCATATATAATCAATAACATATAAGCATTTAAAAGCATCCATGGATCAAATACTCATTTAAATACACATTATTGGACAGGAAAAGATATTTCTATTGATATAAAATAGAGATTACAATAGTGACAACCTCTGTCAGCACGTCTGCGAATCAGAGAAACTGAGTCCCCCACTTGGGCCTCCACCACTTCAATCCTCCATCTCTCGATAGCAAGATCACAAGCAAAAGGAAAGCTTGGGAAGAACACAAAGTGCTCCAAGGGACAAAGGGATGCAGACTCAAGTATAAGCTCCAGCAACAATGGACTATAGTTTTCTTACTCTTCAATTCCTCTCCCTTCAATGTATCCAAAGGGTTCCTTATATAGCTCTTCAATGGGGTAATAAAAGGTTGAATCCGAGCGATCTCAAGGAATATGGAAGGCCAAGAGACAAGTGACTCGGATCCACATCAAGGAAAACTACAAAATCATTTGGCCTTTTGCACAAATCCCAATGTACGCGGGTTTAAGGGTCAAATCCGTGTATATACGCGAGAAAGGGATTAAAAGTCACGTATGGCAATTATTGCATGTTTTTAGGGATGATGTTGGAAACATCAAAGGTACAAAAATGGTCCATGGGATCTAAGGAGTCTGTAGAGGGACAGGGAAGGCCATAAAAGTGTGATCCACCATCTGTGGTAAAATCAGCTATAACAGGTTTACAAGGTAAATTTTCTTTTTATTATAAAGTTGAACATGTTATTAATGAAAAGAAAAGTAGTGAACTATATCACATCAGGGTGATTTCTAAACATACCAAAAATGATACTTTATCTGATAGTGGATCACAAGCTAACTTGATTTCAAAGGAGATCATTAAAAATCTTGGTTTGGAAACTAAGCCACATCCCAAACCATATCCACTTGGATGGGTTTGTGAAAATGCACAACTTCAAGTTACCAAGCAGTGCAGTCTCAGGTTTTCTATAACTTTTGTATTTATGGATGAAGTTGATTTGGATGTGCTTCCATTAGATATCTATGGTATTGTATTAGGTATTCCTTATCTCTATGATAGGAAAGCAATATTTTACAAGGAATAAAACAAATACCATCTGTTTTTAGATGGAGCACAATTCATAGTAAGATCCCATCATGTAAATACAAATATGTCACTTGTCTTTATAAGACATATGAAGAGGCTCATAAATGCCAACAATAAATGTGTTCTCATGATTGTTAAACCCAAAGAAAGTGATAGTAATGGTGCTTTTGAGGGATCTGATTCTTTGCATAAAAATGATTTAATTAAATTTGTTTCTAACTATCATGAGATATTTCAGGAACCAAGAGGATTACCTCATAAGAGGGAGATTCAACATGAGATCCAATTGTTGCAAGATGCTCCATTGCCTAACCTTGGTTTGTACAGGTTATCCATAATTGAAAATGAAGAAAATAAAAAATAAGTACACTAATTGATTGAAAAGGGGTTCATCCATCCCAACTCTTCGCCATGCGTATCACCCATAGTACTTGTTCCAAAGAAAGATGACCCATGGTAAATGTGTGTTGATTTTCGAGTAGTGGACAAAATTACTATAAAGAATCAATGTCACCTTCTTCATATTGATGATCTTATGGATCAATTAAAAGAATGTCATTTATTTCACTGAGTTGGACTTGCGAAATGGTTATCATCATATTAGAATTCAATAAAATGATATCTGGAAAACTGCTTTTAAAACTAAACAAGGTATGTGTGAATGGATGGTTATTCCCTTTAGGCTTTGTAATTATCCTGCTACATTCATAAGAATTATGAATGATGTGTATAGGCCATTCATTGGTGACTTTGTAATAGTCTACTTAGATGATATTTTGATTTTCGATTGAACTTGGGAAGATCATGTCAAGCATGTAAGACAAATCTTATATGTATTAGCAAGGCATCAATTATATTTAAAAATGTCCAAATGTGAGTTTTGGAGAACATCTTTGGTTTATTTTGGTTACACTGTAGGGGTGGGTGAAGTGAGAATAGATCCCTCTAAGATTGAGGTCATTCAGAATTGGCCCAAATCAACTAATGTAACTTGAGTTAGAAGCTTCTTTGGATCATCCCAATAATGGAGGAAGTTTATTGATAACTTCTCATTTATTACTTCTCCTTTGCATGTTATAACAAGCGTGAAACAAGTTTTTAAGTGGGGAGGCAAATAGAAGTAGGATTTCAACACTTTAAAAGAGAAAATAAGTACAACACCAGTACTTGCACTGTCATATCTTTAGAATCCATTTGAGATTGAAACTAATGTTAGTGGATATGCCATGGGGGCAGTCTTAATGCAACATAAGAAACCTATATGCTATCATTATGAAAAATTCTCTAAATCATTAGTTAACTATCCCACATATGATAAAGAGTTGTATGCATTAGTATGAAGTGTAAAGAAGTGGGAACATTATTTAATGGGTAAAGAAACAATCATACATAATGATCATCAACTCTTACAATATCTTCAATAAAAAACTAAGCTACAATAGTCACGACATTTTAGGTGGATGGGATTTCTACAACAATTTCAATTAGTCATTAAGTATAAAAAGGGAATTCATAATAAAGTTGTAGATATGTTATCAATACCTTCAACAAATGCATTGATTATTTTGCAAAATAGTCCATTGGCTCATGACAGTTACATTGAACAATATACACAGGATGAAGACTTTAAAGATCTGTACGAATATTTAATGAATGGCATGCAAAATTAAGGATTGTATTATCATGTTAATGATAAGCTATTGTATCATCTTGGAAAAAATTGTATTCCATATAGTGAAAGAGTGCATGTAATCAGAGAATCCCATACTTCTTTTATATCTGGTCATTTTGGTGCAAGCAAGACAATAACTCAACTTCAAAGGTATTGTTATTGGCCTTGAATATATGAAACTATATCCAAATATGTAAAGGGATGTGTTATGTGTGCTACCAGTGAGCTAAGTAATAGAAAATTGGGCTTCCACGCCCCACACCCTATACCTTCTCATCCATGGAAAAGTGTGCCTATGGATTTTATGGGAGGATTGCCTATGTATAGGAAAGGTCATCATTACTTGTATGTGGTTGTGGATAGGTTCAGTAAATGTGCATTTTAATGCCTTTTAAAAAGTAGGTTACAACAAATTTGACTGCTCAATTGTTCTTCCAAAAAGTGTGGGTTCATTTTGGGTTACCCACTTCCATTGTATCAGATCAAGATTCCTTCTTTCATGGGAAGTTTTTGTCAACTTTGTGGGAAATTATGGACACCAAGTTGAAAAAGAGCAATGCATTCCAATCCACAAATAGATGGTTAGACTGAAGTAATAAACCACACAATGGTACAACTACTCTCGGGATATTATGCTGAGCATTATAATATTTGGGATGAGAAATTGCATTATGTTCAGCATGCCTTCAACCATGCCGTTCACTCTTCTACACAAAAGTCTCCATTTGAGACATGTTTTGGGTATTTTCCAAAGTCTCCTCTAGACTTTGTATATGGAGAAGATTCTGTGGAAAATGGATAAGTTGATGTCGAAAAAAAATTGAATTCCATTCAACAGATTCAATTAGTACGCCATGCAGTATTGAAACAGATGGAGAAAATCCAACCCAAATACAAAATGAGGCATGAAAAACATTGTGTAGATCATCATTTCCAAGTTGGTGATCAAGTTTGGGTTTATATCAATAAATACTGACTTCAATGTGAAGGTAAAAAGCTAGAACCACTAAAGTATGGACCCTTCACAATCTTGGATAAAGTTGGTAATAACGCTTTCTTGTTAGATTTACATTAATACATGCAGATGGTTGTGAATGTAGAAAATTTGGAATTGAGTGAGCCTCCAATGATCATGGATCAAGAGGAGAATGTTCATGTTCCTTATGTTTATGGCTTTGCACCTAAGTATCTTGATGAGTTGCAGGAAGACATCATTTTTAATAAGAGGGTAAGAACTTCACGAAGAGGAGATGTGGAGTATAATCATATGGGTTTTAAAGGAATGCATCCAATAAAGGCACGATGGATGGAGACCAAAAAGGTGAGGGAGTTGTACCCTCAGTTGTTTACTGAGTAATTTCAGACTTTTGGAGGTACAAAAGTTTCGAGTGGGGAGGTTTGATCCAAGTGGATCTCCCAATAGAAAAAAAATAAAAATCTTCAAATGTTTATTAGGAGCACATAGTTCTAAATAGATCGCTAAGATCTTTCCAACGATACTAGTTTCGTAAAAAATGGACTTCCGATACGAAAGATATCGTGTTTTGAAGTTTCGATGGAAACATGCAAAAGGGGTGAAACATGGACTGTACAGGTGCACCATACTCCAAGGTGGTAGCATGATAATATGCCACATGGAAGATAGATATTGTTATGCAACCAAGTCCCATATATTTAGGTGATCATTTATTATCCTTTTTGGTGTTCTTTAGGGACATCTATTCATATGGTTGTTTGTAGTCTTAAAAACACCCAATCCCCAACATTAAATTTGTGTTCACTACGGTGTTGATCTGCTTTTTGTTTCATTTGATTGTGTGCTAGATTTAGGTTTTCCTTTAAGAGTTGAATAACTTGTTGTTGATGCTCCATGTGGTCTTCCACTTCTTGAACCTTAGAGTCTCTTAGTGAAGATGTGATGGATAGGGGATGGTAGCCATGCAGTGCCATAAATGGGGTCATTTTTTATGATGTATGGAAGGAATTATTATACCACCATTTTTCCAAGGGTAACCACTTGACCCATTATGTTTGTTTATCAGCTGCAAAACATCCAAGATACCCTTCCAAACATTTGTTTATTATCTCTGTTTTTCCATCAAATTGAGGGTGATAAGATGAGCTATGAGCCAGTTGAGTATCCAAATAAGAAAATAATTCGGTCCAAAAACTTCCAGTGAAAATGGGATCATTGTCACTTACTATAATATTTGGAGTACCATGTAGCTTTTGTACTGTCTCCATAAAATAATTTGCGACCGTGCTTGCTTTGAAGGGGTGAGATAGTGCACAGAAGTGTGCATATTTAGTAAGTCTATCAACAACCACCATGATGACACTCTTTCCTTCAGACTTTGGTAAACCTGTGATAAAATCCATCGAGACCTATGTCCACCTTTGGATTGGAATGGAAAGTGGTTGTAGGAGACCAGGGGTCTTAATTGTTTCCACTTTATTTTGTTGGCAAACCAAACATTCTGCCACAAATTTTTGAACGTCATTTTTAAGACCATCCCAAAAAGAATCTTTCTTTACCCTGTGGTAGGTTTTTAAGAAACCTGAGTGCCCTCCTATCGGTGAAGAGTGGAATTCAAGAAATTACCTTTTTCTTGAATTGGGAACTCTTACCAAGATATAAGTGATCCTTGTACCATAGCAAGTCATCTTTCCACTTAAATGTATTAGAGGAACTGGGATCCTGTAACACCCCAAAAATTCACAAAAATTTAAAATTTTATATGTGACATTTAATGTTTAAGTCATAGCCTAAAAATTCTAGTTTAATAACTAACTTTAGTTTAATTAACAGATAAATTATAGGACAGGACATTAAGAGAAACTTAGGAGTTAATTTCTCTTTTGTTAAGTGTGACTAAAAGTTACAGAATTTTACTTACTAGCTTGTAGGTCATAGATACTAACCATATGTAATCTCTAATGATTTTCAGTCTTATTGCATTCAGATCAATTGTTTATTTTCCAGCATGTGTATGATTCTAATAGTTGTTTTCTTGTCTTGCTGAAGGGGCTTGAGGTTATCCCGAGGCTTACTTAGCTTTTTCAAAGCTAATGTAGATTCGATGCTTGTACAAGAATTAACAGGTAAAACTTTCTTCCAGACTACGATATAAGATGTTAAATATTCGAAGACTAAAGAGTAAGCTAGGAAAGATTCTTAACTCCATTTAATGTCTAGACTAGCATACCCCCAAAAAAGGGGAAATGAAACACCGAAGAAAACTTAATGAAACATCGAAGAAAACTTAAATATATTGCAAAATGAGAGAAAGTTGTGTGTATGTACATAATATAATTTTATGTGTTGAAAGCAAGTCTAACTAATTTATGAAGTCATAGCAGTTGATAAAATTGAAAGGAAAACTCTATTGCAAGTACAAATAAGCAATAAATAGAAACCCATGTAAAGAATGGAAAGTAAAATGAAATGTACATTAATTTGTCATACGAGAAAGCATAGATATGTGACTAAAACAATTAAAGGCTAGGTAGTGATCAACTTTGACATTAATTATATTGGAAATCAACATTGGTAATTTCAGTTGGTAGGGGGAGTGTAGGGATTTAAGGTTGCAATTTTAAGTGTGAAAGGGACAAAAAATGAAGGAGTGCCTCTTCCTTTGGCTACTCCATATTCATGATCCAATAAACATGCTTAACGTTTCTTGTGGTGATTGCCCCACATGTTTTGGTTGTCGAAATTACGGTGAAACTATATCATGTTCACATCATACACAATAAGCAATATAAACTCATTGTTACAATATTTAATGAGATAGGTATAAGTTAAAGGAGCAGTTAGAGGGTGGGTAATCGCTGTAGCCTTCTCACGGTTTTAGGCTGTAGGGTTACCTCGAGGTTTGAAGAAGTTTGTAGGGTTTACTTACTGCCACGGTCCTCTATCCAGTAGTAATGGAGGAACTAGACGAGGTTGATTATTCCAGTGACAGGCTGGAGGGCACTGACATCTGGGAGGTGCCAGGTGGCGGGTCGTTGGAATTTATGGTGGACATCCCTAGGTCGGGTCAGGTTGGAGTGGTTCCAGATTGCTTTAAGCCGCTGGGGCTGGAAGCCGTGATCTCACCATCTGAATTCTTTGTTTCTTCGCCGGTGGAACACGTTCCGGCAGAGTTTCTTGTGGATCCCCTATCTCAGCGGTCTGATGGTTTGTTGGGACCCTCGAGCTGTTCGGAAGCGGGGGTTTCATTGTTTTTAGGGCTTTCGCCACCCGCTTTTCAGGGAGGGTTTGAGGCAGAAGAGGGCAGTGCTCAGGTGCCTTTAGGTGGATTTTTTGGTCAGGCTTTGCAGGGACAGGGTTCAAGCGCTGAAACCTCGGAGGAGGACTGGAGGGTGCCTTTGGATGTTGCTGAGCAACGTGGGTGCGGCTCTCCCAAACGGGATCTCTCTGCTGGTTTTCTTGGGGACTCGGGTGATTCTGTAGGGAGACAGGCTGGGGTTCAAGGCACATCTAAGAGTCGTCGAAAGAACTTGATCAAAAAGAAGCTGGTTCGGAACTATGCGGTTGGAGAAGATCTAGCTTGGGATAATGTCCTGAAGATGGCTAAGTGTACTTTGGTCGGGAGGGTTATGGGGCGCAATTTTGCTAAAAATAGGTATAGGATTGGGCTACGGATTCATGGGGAAATCTGTTTGGATACGTTCCGGAGGTTGAGATGTTGAATATAGGTTGGTTTTCCATCAACCTGGAGAAGGAGGCAGACTTCAGATGGATTCAAACCAAAAGCTGGCATATTGATCAATCACCTGTTCTCTTGAAACCATGGAACCCTCTGTTTGATGCTAGCAAAGAGAGGGTGGATGTAATCCCTATCTGGGTGTGATTACCAACGCTGCCCCTCCATTTCTAGGACTTGTATCATTTTCGGAGGATTGGCGACATTCTTGGGACCTTTCTGGAGGCGGACCTATCTTTCCTCGAAACTAAGGAGAAAAAGGTAGCTCGAATTCTGGTGAACATTAATATTAGGGAGGGTTTGGCAGAATCTATTATTTTGGAATGGGGGCCGGTGCCCATCCCACAGGTTTTGGATTACGAGAATGTCCCTTTTCGGTGTAGAAGATGCCATGTTTATGGGCACCCGGGGTCATCATGCAAGATGCAGGTGCGTTCTCACTTTGGTAGCAGAAGGAAAGGTGAATGGGTTGCGCGGGAGAGACCCTCTGAGAAGCCTCCTGTGTTTTTTGGCTCTGCACCATCCTCTGCGGATGATTTGGACAGCGTTCCGATTATTGAAGACTTGATTTTTCTGGACCCCGGGGTGGATGAAGGGACTCTTGCTCCACCAGTTCAGGCTTCAATTCTGGTAGATGACACTGCTACTGGGGATCTCACTGGTCCGGGTAACCCTGCCTTACCTCTGTTATCTAATGTTAATCTGTTCTTGAATAATGTCTCTTTTCTTTGTTTCGATTGGATTGATGGTTTGAGGAAGTTTTCACTCTCGGGGCAGCCTGGCCCCTGATGCCCTTTGTATCAGCTGAGGTTGTCACAGGTTTGGGTTCACAACTTGTTGCTGCCATTACCGATTTTGATCCAGTCCAACCTATTACTATGGAAGCACCCCTTTCTGTTGTTGTGGATCCTGACCCTGATCTTTGTCCTGAGGAGTCTTGTCCTTCCCCTCAAGCTTCTATGGAATCGGGTTATTTTTTAAGATCCTGCCACAAACCTGTACCTGGGTTGGGTAAAAATTCTAAGACTGTGAAAAGAGGGCGAGGTAGGAAGTCAAATATTTTCAAGGCTTAGTCCAGAGCCAAGGAGGATCTTTTGGGAGGAAAACAAGATTCGATTGAAAAGGCCCTTAGAGCAGAGATGGCCATGAAGAAAGGTCGATTATGAAGCTCTTGTCTTTCAATTGTTGGGGGCTGGCTGGGCCTGGCAAGAAATCATCCTTCATCAGGGTGCTTACTCTTGAACACCCGGATGTGATTATGCTACAAGAGACTTTAGGAATTGGAGAGGTGATTCAGGAGAGGCTGGAGAGCTGGACTCCTGGGTGGTCATTTGTGACCTTGGATGCAAAAGTCCGCTCAGGGGGATTGGAGGTGGGATGGAGAAACAGTAGTGTGAAGATGATTAACTCATGGGGATCAGAGGCGGTGCTGGGGGTTGAGGCTTTTTCTGAAGATTTGGGGATTTCTCTTTCAGTGATTAATGTCTATGGACCTTATCTTAACAGAGCCCCTTTTTGGGAATCTTTTCTTCAAAACCCTCTGGTGAGCGAAGATTCGGTAGTGCTGGGTGGATATTTTAATTTTTCGTTGGGACATAATGAGGTCTAGGGTCCACATGCTCAGGTGGATTCCTTGGCGGGGTTTTTTGTGCAGAAATTGATGGAGAAGGGCTTGCTGGATATTGAGCCTGTAAAATTAAAACCGACTTGGAGAAACAATCGTTGCGGGGATGCTCAGGTGGCCAAAAGACTTGATCGATTCTTGGTAACAGAGCAGCTGGTGGACATTTTTTTCATGGCAAGACAATGGGTGGGTAGTGGGGGTCATTCCGACCACTTCCCTATCTTCTTTGAAATCAAAAAGGGGCCCATCAATCCTCCGAGCCCTTTAAAATTCAATAAATGCTGGCTTCAGGATGAGACCTTCAAAAATATTTTCCTTTTACACTGGAACCCTATTGGGAGGGAAAATGACAAATCGGCTGCTTTACAGTTTGCAGACAATATTAAACGTATTAAGGTGTTTATCAAGGATTGGGCAGTAGAAAAGAGAACCAGAGATGAGGCCGAATTGAAGACTATTGAAGCAGAGCTTCTATTGATCTATGAAGGAGAAGGAGGTGGGTTTTTATCACATGATTCTAAAGAGGTTTTTTCAAGGTTGGAGGGCAGAAGAAATACTCTATTGCTGGGAAAAGAGGAAGCTTGGAGACTTAAAAGTAGAGCGATTTGGTTGGAAAGTGGAGATGATAACACCAAAATTTTTCATGCCTATGCCAGAGGGAGAAAGGTGGCAAATACCATTTGGAGCCTGCAGGATGAGGAGGGTATTTCTTATGTTTCTTTTGAAGATAAGGCCAGATGTGGGGTGAAACACTTCCAACAATTGTTCAAAGCTCCACTTCAGGCCACAATCGAAGAGGTTATTAAACTGGCACAGATGTTCCCTCGCTTCGTGGATGAGGCAGGCAATAGGGATCTGATGAAGGAGGTTACGGAAGAAGAACTTAAGGAGGTCATGGGCAGTTTTCAGAAAGATAAAAGCCCTGGTCTAGATGGATGGATGATTGATTTCTTTCTATCTCTCTTCGATATTCTGGGGATGGATCTGTTGTAGGTAATCGAAGACTCAAGGTCGTCAGGTTGGATCCCAGCCAGTTTCAATTCTACCTTCATAGCTCTCATCCCAAAGGCTGACAATGCTAGAACTCTCTCTGATTTCAGGCCCATCTCCTTGTGCAACTGTGTGTAGAAGATTATCTCAAAATTTATTGCCTTAAGACTGAAGGCTATTCTTTCAGAACACATCTCTGTCGAACAGTTTGGCTTTTTGAAAGGTCGGTAGATTCATGAGGCAATCGGGGTGGCTCAGGAAGGCATTCACAGTCTTAAATATAGAAGGCTGAAGGGGGCTATACTCAAAATCGATCTATCTAAGGCCTATGACAGAGTCAGTTAGCTTTATTTGAGGTTGCTCCTAACCCATCTAGGTTTTGGCATCAATTTTATAAGATGGGTTATGTCTTGTATAACTACTGTTTCTTTCTCTGTCCTGATTATTGGAGCGGCATCCCCATTTTTCCATGCTGAGAGAGGGCTTAGACAAGGATGCCCATTATCTCCGCTCCTCTTTCTTTTGGTTGCTGAAGGGTTAAGCAGGGCATTAAGAGTAGCCAGAGAGGAAGGTCGCTTCTCTGGGATCCAGATAGCTCCGAGTTTAAAAATTACACATCTACTCTTTGTGGATGATATACTGATTTTCTGCTCTGGTACTAGAGGAGAATCTAGGGTTCTCCAGGAGATATTGGACCTTTTCTCAAAAGCCACTGGTATGGAGATTAACGCTGGAAAATATTCTTTGACTACACATATGTTAAGACAGGAAGAGGAGGCAGAATTGATGAGGTTTTTTCCATTTACTACAGCAGGTCTGGAGGAAGGACTAAAATACCTTGGCTTCTCACTAAAAGCAAACAAGTATCGGAGACAGGACTGGTTTTGGTTGATTAGGAAGGTTGAGAAACGTATAATGGTTTGGAGTCACAAGTGGCTCTCTAGAGCAGGCAGATTAGTTTTAGTCAAAGCTGTTTTGGAGGCAATTCCGGTGTATTGGATGTCTTTATCTTGGATACCAAAAGGGATACTTGAAAGGATTAGGAGGGTCTGTTTTAGATTTCTTTGGAGTGGACATAAGGAAGATCAGACTACCCCTTGGGTCAAGTGGAAAAGGATTGTTGTTCCTAAAGGCATGGGAGGATGGGGCCTTAAGGACATTTTCCTATTTTTAAAAGCCTTGGCTGCAAAAGGAGGGTGGAGGTTTTTGAAATCCAGTAGCCTATGGACTCGAGTGATAAAACAGAAATATCTCCATGGAGAGAGTCTCTTGGATTGGATCATAAATCCTAGGAAGTCACACTCAGGACGTTCGGTGATTTGGAAAGCAATTGTTAATTCTTTTGATTTGATTGAAAACAATTTGGCATGGGATGTGGGCAATGGGGAAAGTGTTTTGATTGGCAGGGATCCATGGATGGGCAGCATCCAACAACATCTTCTTCCTCCTGATGTAATTGTGTTGTTAGGCCAACAAGGGGTCGTTACGCTTAATCATTTAGCTGATCCCAGGGCCAATGAACCTTGGACTCAAATATGGAGAAGGGCCAACTCTTTTGGATTGGGGGAAAGGGAGACTGGTTTTTTGGTTCATTACCTAAGGGAGCTGGTTCGAGCTAACATTTTGCTTTCTGAACAAGAAGACTCGCTGGTATGGGAGATCGATCCGGGGGGCATTTACTCTCCTAAGGCTGGGTACTTAGCTCTTAGTGCAGGGGTGGTTCAAAGGGAAGAAGTCTAGTGGTGGAGGCCTCTGTGGAGGCTTAAATGCCCAGCAAAAACGAATTTGTTTATGTGGTGTGTTCTAAATAATAAGGTTCCCACGTGGAATATCCTTCAGAAGCGCTCTTTTCAGGGTCCGGGATGGTGTGTGTTATGTAAAAGGGAGCTGGAATCTACCCAGCATTTGTTTTTAACATGTTCCTTCATTATTGAAGTCTGGCGGGAAGTAACTACCTTGGTTGGTTTCAACTGTCAGTGGGAAGGGGAATCTGTTGGGGAAGCATGGGAAACTTGGTGGAGGAGAACACCCCAGAAGCAGCATAAAATCTTACCTCTGTTGGTTATTTGGGGGATTTGGATGGCACGTAACAAGGCTATTTTCAAGGATGCCCCAAGCAATCCGGCTATCATCGGTGCTCTGTCAGTGGGATTTTACAATTCTTTTCTGGAACATATAAGGGTTGTTCGTGAACGAAGGATTTTAACTTTGGCACTAGACAGGTCTCTTCCATGGGCGTTCTTTGATGGGGCTGCTCAGAACAATCTATGTGGTGGTGGTGCAGTGCTTTATTTAACAGAAACACATTTCTTTTATATGTCCTTGGGGCTAGGGGGAGGCACAAACAATTTTGCCGAATTAATGAGCCTCAAAATGCTGCTGATGTTTGCTCTGGAGAAAGGGTGCACTGCACTTAATTTTCTTGGTGACTCCTTGAATGTTATAAATTGGATCAATCAGACACAAGAGTGTAGACATTTGAGATTAGCACATATTTTATATTCCATTCGACAGCTCCTCCTTCGTTTTGACTCCTTTTCGTGCCGCCATGTATACAGGGAAAACAACAAGGAAGCGGACAAAGCTTCCAAGGAAGGGCTCCGGCTAGCAATGGGCACTTGGCTGGTGAAAGAAACAAATGAAGGCACAGTTCAGGATTTTTATCATAGGCCGTTTATTGAAAATATTTGAAGACAGAACTTTTTGTTGTACAATTAACGGTTGTTTTTTACCGCGGTTTTGATAGCTTGGTATAAAATTTTACAATGAAAACTGTGGTATTTTAAGCTTTTTGTTTTCGCCCATATTTTCTGAACAGGTGTATGCTTCCAGCATTTAATTGACAGCGGTTTCTAGTCTTTAAAGGAACCGGTATTTTGATCATGATCTATCAGTGGGTTCAGAAATTTTGATGGATTATTGCAGGCTGTAACTGGTTGAATCTATAATGTAATGATCTCTCTTGCTAATTGTGAGAAAACATTCAGTGTTTTTGGCAGATCGTGAACCATCAGTGGGTAAATTTTTGATGGTTTAATGCAAGCTGTAACTGGCCGATCTATATGATTCTTTATTTTGTGGAAATCTATAATGTAATGATCTATCTAGCTACTTGTGAAAAAGCATTAGTATATGCTTTCCTTGATTCTATATTTCAGAAGACTTAGTAGTCTATATATTGGATCCAGATTTTTGGACTTCGGAATTCACGTGGTTGTGAATATTCAGAATGTAATTTTGATCTCGAAAGATGAATAGAATTACGCTTTTTTTTTCTTGGAAAAAAAAAAGTTAAAGGAGCAGTTGTTGGTTCCACAAGCTCCACTTCGTGTGGCGACTCCAAAACCTGCAAGACAAGGACCTCGCCAGGGCGGAATTCCAGACCTTCCTTATGTCCTGCTTTGAACAGGACAGAACGAGAAATATGGGGTATGTTGGGGAGTAGTATTGGCTTACAAACATTTTCAGTTCGGATGGTAATTTGGCTTTCAGTTGCTTGCAAGCTCCACCCTGTTGTAAAATCAAAAGGTTCTATGTAATCATTAAGATGAGTGGTCTTGTCAGTTTTTTTCAGAAACTTTATGCATCTTAGTCCTATGGAGAATGCGATTGGAAGGGATTTTAGGGTGACTTTTTGTTAGGTTTATGTGGGAAGGGCTACGTAAAGGATCCGGTTTCGGCCCAGTTTGAAGAATTCAGATTGTAAATCTCTTTTGTTGATAATATATTGAACGACTCCTTACTTACAAAAAAATGGAGCAATTTTTTTGGATTTTTTTTTGTCGGAATACAATAATATATTTTTTTTGTGAAATTTAAATTTTGAAGTGTTCAAATTGTGTTTTTGAATGTGTAACTAAATTCAACACTCAAAACCTATGTGACACTCACATTATGAAATTTCCATAAGTGGTATCAATGATTCTAAGAATTTTTCAAGATTTCCAATGATATTCTGAACAATCCCACTTCATTGTAATGATGACAACCTCGCTACATAATTTGGTGCAGCCTTGGATCAACATTAGTCACTTGACACCTTGTACTAATACTCAATTGCTACTGACATGAAAGGGAAAATCCACAGTTTTGTAAAGCTGAACTCAATAATATTCTTGTTAAAATTAATCTTTTCGTATCAACTATTTCAAAAACAATATCTTTTGTACCAAGTTGTAAATAATAAAACTACATATAATTGCTACACATGAAAATCTCATATACACCAAAAGTTGGTCTTTTACCAAATTGTAAATAATAAAGCTACATATAATTGCTATACATGAAAAGGGGATTTGCTGCATGTGCAAAGGCTATAAGATATCTAAGGTTTAGCTTACTTCAATAAAATATATATCATTATATATGGAGACATTAACAATGTATTTGTTAATCTCGTTTTTAGTTTGAAAATATTTATCTTAGCTTCAATATAATATATATTATTACACAGAGATATTATTAATAATAATACATTTGTTAATCTCATTATTAATTTACATAAAATATATATTAATATCATTATTATTTTACATAAAATAAAGATAATCTCATTATTAGCTTTTTTTTAGCTTATATATATTCATAACATTTTAAGTTTTTTAAATAAATATAATTTTAAATAATTATCATTTTAATGAATCTTATATACTATGTATTATTTTCATTATTAATGTCAAATCATTTATATACAAATAGAATATAGTTCTTTTAAAAATCTCTAATAGGTTCATCTTTGCCCATCTTTTATGTTTTTCCATTATTTATGTAAAAAGAGAAACACACATGTATTTTAAACATTTTATCAATTTCAAAATTATTTCTAAATTAATAAAAAATAAAAATCCTAAAAGATTCTTTTAAAAATCTCTAATACATTCATCTTTCCCCATATTTTATGGTTCTTCATTGTTTAGAGTTAAGAAATGAACACACATGTATTTTACACATTTTATCAATTTCAAAATTATTTTTAAATTAATAAAAATTAAAATTTTTAAAACATTTAACCTCCATCTATACAAACACATGATATATCGGTTACAATTATAAAATTTGATTTCCCTAATCTTAACATAAATCATTAATGTCTAAGGAATATTGCGCTAGAATGCCACGGACACATAATCGTCCACATTCCATCAATCATTCACCTAAATCATTGTTATAGGTATTCTCCTAGAGGTTATAGTGGTAACAGTTGGAATCGACCCCTTATTCCGACCCCGTGTCACACGAGTATGAAATACAAAAAATAAATAAAGTGATTAAGATAATTGTGAATAATTTGTTACTATTATAAATTTAATAAAGTGATTAAGATAATCATGATTTGGTGATAAGAATTTAATATTTTGAATTTCATATCATGAAATGGTGATAGGAATTTAATAGTATATTTTATCCATCTTTAGCTGTTGCTTTTACTCTGCCTATACATCTTGACTTACAATCCATGTTTGCTCAAATAATTTTGATTTGAAATTATAAAAACCAAGTTCTCTATAAAAGAAATCTTATTTTAACATAGATTTATACTCGTATGGAAAAACTGAAAAGACTATGGGCTGAAGTTCTCTTCCCCCGAACTTCAGGGTCACTGCTGCTAGATTCCAATTGTATTGCATTGGTCTAATGCATAGTTTGTACGCCACAAACAAACCATCATTAAATAAATACATGACATAATAGTTATTTAACGTTGAGATTGATGATATTCATTAATTACACCGTAAAGCGTTTCAACAAGTGGGAGTCGACTCCCCGAAGTTAATGCTTTTTTTTCAGCCCTAGGATGCTTTCGTTCGACGATTGGGTTAATCTGTTCAGTTGAATTTGATCTGTTGCTGATCTGGCGCCTGCTCCTGCACCTGCTCCCTTAAATGCACATCGCAGCTCCGTGCACATGCGAACACTCTTAGGCGGTGATGGTTGTGTTTGTAAATTGTGTGTAATGATTGTGATGCCTTCGATTAAATTGTGCAGTACACTGTATTTATCGATTGGTGTATTGGTTGCTGCGTTTCTTGGTGGGTATCACTGCTACTTTGTTTCTTTCGCCCTTTTGTCGTTTTTCCCTACCCTTTCTAGACTTGAGAAGGGGTTTTTTATTTCGTTGCTTCGCTTTGTTTGATCAGAGGCAATTCAAAGAATATCCAAGGACAATATGGTGGCTGCACTTGGCACCAACTAGTGTCCCATTTCAAGAAAATTGAATGCCATAAATAACCTGCTATGAAGCCTGAGGGCCTATTTAGAATTTATTGTCTTGCTCTTACCTTTTTTCTGACTCGAATGGCATAAATCCACTTTCAACAGTGGAAGAGCGGGCCTTTGGGCTCAAATTTGATGCTTTTTGAGGCAGAATCATTTCAGCGTGGATATTTTGCCTAGACAAAGGTAATAAACCCATGTGTTTTCCTATTGATATTTTCGTCTTATGATAGTTTTAGTTCCATCTACTTATTAAGTTTAGGGATGATGTAAAAGATGCAATTTTCAGTTTGTTTGCGTTTTCTAAAGCTGGGTAAGGTTTATGGTTACAAACTTGTTTATGGGGTTTGAATTCCAAATGCCCATAAAGGGATTCGGTTGATTGAATTTTCAGTAATGTGTGCTGAAGCAATAAATAAACAAATAATTGCTTCGCAGTAGCTATGAAAGTAATCATAAAATTAATCTTCAAAGGCTTGTAATTCAAGTTTCTGGAAGATGTAAACATACCCAGGACTACACACTCCAGCTTCTTTGTTAAACCTTCCTTGCAACCATCCTTTCGCCTTTGAAGCTCGCTTCCCTGTACCTATACAGAGTTTCGGGCCCGAAACCCTGACTAAAATCAAATAAAACTATATTTATAGCTATATATTTATGTTGAATTAGGTGAAATGCAATATGTACTTCCGGGATGTTAGGTTGAAATCGAAGGATACTGATCACCTTGCCGCTTGCCATTAGACCAAACCCCTGTAGGCAATTTTCTCAAGTGTTTTAACACCCAATTGTTCCAATCAATCTATTCATAAATGTGTGTTCGCATTAACAACTTAGATGAAATTATACTGTTAGGAATTTAAGAGTAAGCATATACTACTGTGGAGTAAGGTCCCCATGCTCTGCTAAGATACAATAATCCATGTCCTTCCAAAATGCAGAACAGAAACATGAATCTTGAGTCTTCCAACAAAGACATCCTCTTCTGAGCTATGATTATGCTAGTAACCACAGGGATGGCATGTAGAGTGCAATTCTAGAATAAACAAACAACAAACAACAAAACTGTAGCTTTTGTAAGCTCTGAAAGAGAAAAAACAATCAAATTATGCTACAAGATTCATTTCAGGTTTACCTTAAAGAGAGATTCGTTCCTTCTTTGTATGTAAAAGAAAGAGAAGCAGACCGTCACATTTAGTTTATAAAAGGAAGAGAAGCTTCATATACATTTTCTACCTGTGAAATATTAAATCTACTCAAAACTATAGAAGACCTGTTAGAGTTTGGAGGTGACTTGAGTGCTCTTATGACAACATAAAATCACCATGGCAGCATGATGTTATAGTTCTGTAGCAGGTTCCCAGCACCACTTGGGACATTTCCTATAGCCTAAATATAGCAGTAAACATGTCCTCCTCTGTAGTAGATCACATTTAGGACACAGGTCACACAAAGTCATCCATACATGGAAGCACATACCTTTACAAAAAAACATCATTCAGAGTTAATGGCCTAACTAAAAGGAAATGATGCCAATTAAATTACCAAAAAAAACTGTCATATCTTTAACCATTTGAAGGAACATACCACTGTCCCAACTAGTTATGGGCAGTTTTTTTTCTTACAAAAACCACCTAATTTTTGCCGGAGCAGGATTGAAACTCCTGGGTCGTGTCAATTTGGGGATTCTCAGGTAGAACCCATACACGAATGAGCAAAGAATTGAAACTGGGCTAGCAGTAAACTAGAGGGGGTCAGCGCTGGATGTTGAGGATGCTTAACCATAATGATGCCAATTAAATAACTAGAAAAAACTATAGTATCTTTAACCATTTAAAGTAACATACCATTGTCCCAACTAGTTATGGGCAGTTTTTTTCTTACCGAAATAACCTAATTTTGTCTCGAGTAGGATTGAAGCCCCTAGGACGTGTCACTTTGGGGATTCCCAGGTAGAACCCATACACGAATGAGCTGAGAATTGAAACTGGGCTAGCAGTAAACCAGTGGGGGTCAGCTCTTATAAGCACACATGGCTGGATGTTGAAGATGCTTATCCATAATCCTACAATTTTCCATCATCATCGGGGAGACTAGAAAGCCAAATGTGCTGCCTCTCGAATTCTGCTCTCCAAAAATATGGGAAACCCACTGCAAAATTCATAGAAAGGAGCTTCCACTCCACATAACATGAGACAATACACTGCAAGCAAATAACCTTGTTTATATGACCTAGTAGAAATGGTTCTATAAGGAAAAAAAATGACAGTTGGAATTACTCCCAAGTACAAAAGAAAAATATTCATATTAGTTTTGCTTATTGTAATTCCCTCGGCCTTGTTTTGACATTAAAGAATTGAAAGTTTAAAATATAAAACCCAAAAATTTGTAATCACCAAATGTCATTATGCTTCTTCGATGCATTCTCATCTACAATCTTCATTCAATATTCAAACCCACAAACTAACTGGTCTCTCTAATATCTGGTCTGCTAACTCGCACCAAGGTCATATTATCCACACAAATACTGCACAATGAGCATCCAAGTCAAATGGCTATGGTAGTGACTGCCATTCTGTTCCTTGGTATTACTGAGCGGGAGTTCAAATGCAATTACTCAGTTGGAGGTGTGAATGACCCTGCACATTTTTTCCTACAAAAGGTTTTCCACGCCAATTGTCGCCATGAATATACAATCCACTTCATAGAGATGATGATTGCAAAAAGCATCCCATGCCTCAAAGCATGATAGTCACCATGGAGTTTGCATGCTAAGAATTTGACAGTTTGCTTAAAACATGATGGAAGTGTGACGTGTTTGTTCAAGGAGCCGATATTGCCAGCCTTCGCGGTTTACCTACGCCTCCAGCTGTAGCAATCAAAGGCGGTCATGTTACAGATTTTAATGGAAAAAGTGTTGGCACCTATCTCCAACACTACTATTTTTATAAACCCAAATATTAAACAAACTTTAGTTCTCCAGAAATGGTTTCATGACAATGGATTTTGTTCAACATCACCCTCTTTGAGCCAAAAATTCAATGGCTCTCATTCTTCTCCTCGTAAAATCAAAACCATCAATGAGCTACAAACTCTTCAACCATCTGAAAAACCTGTTTGGTACTCTCTTGTTGAAACCATCACAAATTTCAACATGGATGACTTTCATTTCCTTACATGCCCTCTTTTTGTTGATGGTATACAATGCATGAAAAAGATTGCCGACAAAGTTGGAGACATTTGGCATTGTGGTAAATGTGATGGGGAGTTTCCTAAATGTGACTATCGATACATACTAAAGGTTGACTTGGAAGATGTCACTGGATACCTTCAAAGTGTGATAGCTTTTGATAATGTTGAAAACCAACTCATGGGCATCTCAGCAAAAGACCTGTGTCTTCTCTCAACTGAATCAACATCAATTGTTGAAATAGTCCAGAGGATCTGCAACAAACAATTACTTCTTACTCTTTCAATTAGAATAGAGACGTTCTCCGGAATTGCATGCCTAAAAGTTGTAATTGTCATGGTTGAAAACACATAATCGACAACTTCACCAGATACATAAATATATAGGTTTTTTCAACCTGATACACAAGCATATTCTTTATTGTTTGTAATGAATGCTTTCAATTGTTTATTTTAAGTCCTTATTTCATAGTTCAACATAGCAGGGTATTTTTTTTAACTCCCTTATAGCACTTCTATTTTGCAATCTTATACTTCCACTCTACAAACTATCACTTAACATTTTTTACCTAAATTGTTAATGCAACCTATATGGTAACTTTTGAATACAATACTAATTTGCTATTGTGTTTATTTATTAAATTAACAACTTTCTTCTCTTGTTTCTTAGCACAAGTTTTCATTCTTTTGTACAAAACAAAAATTATATTTTTTTCATATATCATTTTTCATAATACACTTTGTTCTTCTATATTGTTGCTTTCTTACAATTATCAAGGTAGGACTTGAAAAAAAAAATTATTCAATCAATATTATTTTAAGGTACATTCTTAGTTCCCAATATACAATCAGTTAACATTTTCTTTTTATCTTCTGCTTTACATCGATATACTTTGCAGTTAATACATATAGAAAGTGTGTCGCTGTCAACAATCAAAGCTTCTAAGTATTTAACAACTTTACAGTTTCCTTGTAGGAATTATGCCAACTCATGACAATGATCAAGCGAATTCATGAAGAAGAGTTGTATATGCATAGAACAGAGATAAAAAAAACAAGAAACAACGTCTTCTTTACAGAGCTGCTCATCTACCTATGGATATGTCTTCTTCAATTTCTCTTCCCAAACCTTTCGAAATAGCTTCACTTCCATCACCTATGCTAAATTCATTGAACACCCGCCTCGATGATGCACATCAACGATTTCGTAAAAAAAATGGACCAACTGGCTAATATGCATGTCTGCTCGATTTGTAAAGAATGTTACCCTGGTATTGTAACGAAAAAGTTCCATGATGCATACACTTGTTCTCATTGTATTCTAGAACAAAAAGGCCATCGCTTTTCATTGGAAAACAATATGGACCTAGGCATCCAAGCACCTGTCCTTGCACTACTTACACAAGTTGAAGAAATGCTCATTAGTCATGCTAACCCAATTTTACAAGTTACACATGCTCACGGTGGTCAATATAAATATTCTAGACAAACTATTTGCTTCCCCTAAGAAATTTCCAATATTTCTAAATACCTACCCCATTTAATACCATAACTTGACATCCTTGTTGTTCGCAAATGCAACTCTACAAACAATCCATATGAACTGTTTGTTAGTCGAACACATGTTCTTGCTTCCCTTCAATACAAAATGGCAAATGAACCATACTACAACGATGTACTGGTCAACCCAATTGCATTAGCTTCTTTGCCTCTTATTTCAACAGACATTTCACCTTGGATTCTGCATGTTAATAGCAATGCTACATTATCTCATCAACAAATCTTTTCCTCTATAGTTCAACCACCAGATTCATTTGAACCCTATGAATTAGAATCCTCCTCGTTTATTTCAACACAAACTAATGCTAGAACTAAGGTTGAAGAAATTAGACAATTGTTACACATACCAAATATCCCACTACCACCTTCCATTGATTGCCCCCCTATAGGCATTTCCCCTATCAATGAGTACAACATAGAAGGCCTTCTTTCCATGGCTTTTCCAACTTTGTTCCCCACAGGTGCAGCAATGCTTAAACAACCATGCATTCATGACGTTGATATGCACGAATATGCACTTCACCTAATTGACTATCATGACAACAGATTTGGCCAACATTCTCGCTTTCGGTACTACATATACAATCTAATTATGTGTCATCGTAGTAATGCTACTGCCTCTGTTTTTGTCAAAATTAATCTTGAAGATACATTACCTCCGACAATACTTGAGCTTGTTAACCAATTGCAAGACATGCCTAATCAGAAAATTGTTGAGCGGGTTGCAAGGTTTGGGTCTTCATTACGCTGAAAACGCTCATATTGGAACAAAAGTAGAGTTGAACTGGCAAATATGATCAATCAACAAGGTACAACAACGTCCTTCTTTACCCTTAGTGAAGTAGACAGAAAATGGCCAGATTTGCATGCTCTAATGCATGTTGGACGTCCTACTGGTTTAGCTCAAGACTACCAATGGAAGGTTCACAACATCATATTAAATTCACATATTACATCACAATACATGCACAACAGATTCAAAACATTCCTTTAAGAGGTGCTTGAAAAAGGTTTTCATATAACAGGTTCTTAGTGCAGGTATTCTACCATCTCTTCCTTCTTATTTTTCTCTTCGTATTTCTCACTTTATACAATTCATTTCTAATATATTCCTTTTCCTCCCATGTAGGTATGAATGGCATCATATAGGATCTACACACATTCATGGTTTTATTTGGTTGGAAGATGCACCAAATATGGACACCTTAGAATGGGAAGATGTTCTTGCAGTCGAAGCTGCAAAAAAAAAATTTGACATATATGTTACAGCTTGGAATCCTCGCAATTCCCACTTGTCAACATCTGGGTTACACCATTCTACTACAAATGATCCATGCAGTCTTGCATCACCATCCATATTTGCATCAAACTACTCATTTGACTATGAAGAACTTGTAAATTTTGTTCGAAGGCACGCCAGATGTTCAAAATCAACTTGCCTTTGCAAAAAAGAAACATTTGTTCAATGTCGCTATCGTTTTCCGTATGACGACAAGCTAGTTCTTAATTATTCATTGATCCTGCAAGAAATGATTCCCTTTTGAATATTCACAACCCTACCATGCTTTCAATATGGAGGGCTAATGTTGATTTCCAACCTGTTCTTTCTAAAAATGTTGTCCTCAAATACATTTCAAAGTATGCATAAAAAATAGAGCCAAAATCAGAAAGCTACCATGCAACACCAAGTGACGACCCCATTCTTCATCCAATCAAACAATTGCTTGCACAAACAGTTGCAGAACGAGACATTAGTGCACAAGAGATGTGTCACATGCTGCAAAAAATCCTCTTGTACTTTGTATCCATCACTTATTTTCCGTGAAATTCAGTCAAAGTGTAATAACCCCAAAATTTCATAAAAAATTAAAAAAATTCTTTGCGACAACTAATGTTTACAACATCGCTTAAGAGGCTAACTTAACTGCTAACAGTTAACATTCTAAAATATCTAAATCTAGATACTATAACAAATTCATTTATTAATTTATATAATTACATTCTTTACTAACTGCCTTCAAAAGTAAGGTCATAAGAAATCGATCTATAAGTTAAAAGAGTCTGGGGAATAAAGGATTGAGAAAAACTGTTTATTTACTATTGAGTGCAAGGTATTAAAGTTTGTTTCTTGCTTAATGAAGGAACTTCTGGTTATGCCCGAGGCTTACTTAGCTCTTTGAAGCTAATGCAGTGAAATGATGATTCTTGTTACAGGTCTTTTTACATGTAACTTTTTATTTCCAGTTTCAGGCTCGAGATTTTAAATTTGACAGCAGTAAAACAAATGCTAGGGTACTCATTTAATTTTAAAGCTTTTGACTAGTGAAGGTACTGCAAGACCTATTCTTTTCGTAAATTATTACTATAAAATTTGTATGTTTGCTATGGTTCTGAATTCTAAACTCATCATGTTTAACAGTCGAAGATAGCTACATCTAAACCTCTAATTTTAGGCTTGTAGATGAAATTATTGGATTTTTTTTGTGATGCCATGTTAATTAAATAAATAACAAAGCAAAATAAATAAAAGAGCTTTTGCATAAACCTAAATTATAACTATAGGATCCATATATTTATATGTATAAATCCGATCGATGCATACTAAGACTATAATACCCTATAAAAATCATTTTAAAGGCATATCTACGTATAATCTTTTAAGGGCTATGTTTTTACGATGAAATGTATTAACAAAGGTTTAAAAACTTTCGTAGGCTATAAACAAACCTGTCATGTCCCCAGGCCTTCGACCAGCTAAGAGGGCGCGAACACCATTGCTTAAACCACCCGGGCTAAGAGCCCCATGAACATGTACATGCATAAAAATGCTAAAACAGATTGCTGAAGCAAACGTATTGAAGTAGAAACATGCACACATGAACATTTATCATGCACAGATGAAATTATCTATCAGACATAGCGGAAACATCATACATTCATACAAGCATTCATTCAAGATGTCCATTATAGTCATTAACAGTAAATATAGTTGTAGAAGTAGAAATGGACAAGAGCACTTATCTTATGAATAACTTGATCCGCAACCAGCTATGTCGCTGCAACATTCCACCCAACCATAGGCCAGCGTGCTCCTTAATCTCTTAGCAGCACTGCCACCCCCGAGATGGGCATGATTCTCCAAGGAATAAGGGAACTAGCAGGCTTACACATAGCCAAGGGTATACAAAACACAACCAATCCAACACAGTTGGGTTTATCAGGCCATCAAGGAGTTGGGAAAGGCTAAATGCTAAGCTGGTGAGCTCATTGCAGAGCTAGGAACACCTACACCAGAACTAGCCTGGCTTCTAAAACACCCACACACACCCAACACAAGGAATCAGTCCCTTCTCTGCTACACAGTCCCTCAGGCCCTACATTCCCTTCCAGTGCTATTCAGGGGTTGTGAAGAAGAAAGCCATCCCTCTAGCTCTGTTTGTGTGGTTTCCAACACACCATGTTTATCAAGCAAACCAAGCCCCCATCCTTGCTCCCAACACAGTCCGAAGACCAACCATTGCACACATGCAGTTAAATCAGCTGTCACAGCTTAAACAGGGAAAATGACTCCCAAGCAAATTACACAGTCTTGAAACGTATCAATGAACGTGGGGAAAACAACAGTCCCAACACGAAATCAGTGTGCACAGCTCACAACATGGGGAAAACAATAGCCCCAAAAACGTATCAACATACATTTCCAACCACGTGGGGAACAACAGCACATCCCAGGCAATGAATACACTGGAAGACTTACACAGACCACGCTGGGGAAGAAATTACAGTTCTCCCAGCTTGTACATGAGAGAAACAACAACACATGGCCCACAAATCCACCCGTGAGGAAAAGATACAGCCACTGTCACGTAAATCCGTAGAGGAAAACTGCGTGGGTAAAAGCCAGGAAAATCCTGGGCGGGAGAGCAACGAACAGACAATGGTGAGAATGCCCGTATCCAGAAGTGCGTGAACGTGAGCCACTTCCAAATCTTGGGTGGGAGAGTAGCGATTTGGGAGTCCTGCGTAGTGGAGAGTGAGTGAGTGCTCTTGCACAGTCGTGGAGAGAGTAAAATCCCTGCGGGAGAGATGGCAGTTGTTTCTTTTTCCATTGTGAAGTCAACAGTGGTGGAGTGTGCGTGTGGGTGAGGACTGACAGTCCTGCCACCCCACTCCCAAAGACCATTAACTTCCTCAACCACCAGCATCCTTTCTTTAATGAAAGTGGTTGGGTAGAGCAAGGAAAGAAGACACATGGGTATTTTCCCTCATTGGCCCAAGGTTTGACAAATTCCCCACCCTTATCCTTGTGAAAATCATGCCCCTTTCTCATTTTAGTTGCTGCGATCGTAGCTGGTCAGGTTCATTTAATTAATTATAGATGCATATTTACATGGTGACAAGCATAATATATGCCGCATGCCCCGATATACCATCGGTGACAAATTTGAATCCAAAACATAGCATAACTGATCAATGGTGGGGCCTTGGCCTTTAGCTCCACACCGTGATCATTTACAATATATACATCATGTACATTTAATGCCACGGGGTCAAAACCGAGGTGTTACAAAACCATTCGAAACTATAGAGCAAACCCAAACTAAAGATTACGAAGTGGAATCCACGTGTTGAGAGTTTAGTGGAAAGGGTTTTTATGTTGGAAACCCTAGCTACATAACCGACCAAAGACCTAAAACTCACTTGTTATCCATCCTTTTCCCTGGTTGTGGGTAGAGCCGACAGGCTCATGGCCTCTTGGACCTCCGTTGCCAAAGTTGAACTTATTACAAGAGGTATAAACCTTCCATCAGTCAAACTGTAATCGTGGCTTTCGCAATGCATCTACAGGGAGGTAGTGTTCCACGAGTCATCTTCTTGGATTCCATTAACAGTGGTTTCTTGGCCTTTAAAAGGCGGTTTCATTTTTTACCAAACTTCTTTTCGTTGCAGTTTCAGACTGGAAGTTTTGCTCTTCGTCGAAGGTCTAAAACAAAGGTTTCCTTTGCCAAGATGTGAGTGTAGTTTGAGTGGCTTTTAAAATGACTCGATACTATGGCTGTGAGCAAAATAAACCAGGTAACTCCCTTTTCTTTCTTTTTGTAATTTCCAATCTTCTTACAGTAAAAAGGGTTTGTGAGGATATAACGTTTTTGTATTCGACTGTTCGATCTACAGCTACTTGTGGAAAGAAAAACGTTGGTACACTTCTAGAGAAGGGAGTAGGGTTCCACTGCTAAACTTTACAAAGATAACCGGTAAGCCTCGGTTTACCCTGAGGTTCTCTTCTGCAAAAATGTACAGGACTCGAGGCGAGATTTAGTGAAAAGTCACACCAATGATGATGGGGTTTAAAAGGCCGTAGCAGTTTGTGGGTTAATTTTGGATATTTTTATAAGCCATGTGACTTAATACTTGTTATAGTTTAAGATTGTTATTGGATAAAAATTTTAGGGTTTAAAAACTAGTTCTATTTTTTGTTAACCTTAAATTTCGATTGTGTTCAGTATTTCGGTTCTGATTTTTGTGGAAGGAGACTTATGAAGACTCGGACGTTGGTTTTTAAATGATACCACTCTGTGATAAGAGAAACTATACTGTAAATTTCAAAGGTCTTTTTGGTAATTATAACTCTGTTAAAAAGAAAACCCAAAAAGCTTGAGTTATGTTTTGAATACGTGGCTAAAATGAAGTAAATCTTTTTGGTGTTTATAACTTTAACACAGAGGATAAGAATCCTTTTGGTCGAGAAATTCGACCCTGTGACTTGAACTAAGTTATAATTATAATGGTTTATGTTTCAGTGTTTTAGTTCTACTATTGTTACTCTATTTTTCTTATATATATTAAAGAAAAACTAAACTTTGTTTATGTAAATTTTCCTTTTTAAACTAGGGCAACTAAAAACTAGAAAATAATATTTATAATTTTTTTAAATTTGAAATAGTGAGGGTTTGGATAAAAAGGAGAATATTCTTTAACTTAAAAGGAAAACATATATTTATAATTTGTTTAAATTTGAAATAGTGAGGGTTCGGATAAAAAGGAGAATATTCTTTAACTTAAAAGGAAAACGTAATGAAAACCTAGGTTTACAGGTTTTTTTTAGGGTTTTTACCCAAAAACACAACATTTTCATTTTATTTAATACTTTGCCTTATTTTTTATTTTTACTATTTAGTATTCATATTATTTAATGTTTTCAGTATTACATAAATTAATATATTTGTTTATTAGTAATACCTAAATTATTACTATATTTTCAATTTATTGTGTATATAGTCTAATTTTATGTGTTTGCAATCTTTTTCCTGTTCTATAGTAACTTAATAATTATATTTGTATAATATGTTTGCCCTTTAAAGTAAAAATAATCTTGTTGTGTTAAAATGAACACAATTACAAAACTATGTAGCAGTTTTAGTAAAACACTCTTTGCAAAGTTTATGAAAATAAATAAACAAAAGTATTTAACTAACAAAACTTTTGGAGTTGAGGAATCTTTATTTTAAACATTTCTAAATAGACTTTCAGTAAAAAGTAAATGGTCACATTCATACACATCTCAACTTGATTTATTCATAAATCTTAAATTCACCTACTGCACTAAAGTACTACCTCTTCGGAGGTGTGGAAAAAAAAAGTCGGGTAATTCATTCATTGATTACTTTAAATCTAACCTTAAGCATTCATTCTCTAACTTAAATTAGTAACTTCTTGAAATAAAAACTGGTTTACTGTCTACAATTTAGAAAACAAACTTATCAAATATAAGAGTAATTCTACCCTAACTACCCTTATTTCATTACTTATAAATGCGTAAGATAATAAAATAACATTTAGAACCTGTGAACTTGTAGTGGAGACGACAACCTAAGAAGCCCGTTCCACCCAACCAATTCTTGAGAACAACTTAGTTTCTAGTCTTAGGACCCCCGATCCTGTCCACTGGTCCACCCGGTTGAAAGAACTGGGTGAAAGAATGGGTTATGAAAACCCTGCAACTCCACAGAGTAATCCACATTAATACTTCTTCCTATAGTAGTAAGAACTCAACGAAAACAACTGCACTAGTTCAGTAAATCAGCATTTTCACACTCTAACACTTCTGGCTTTCCCCTCCATCGATCTTCTTGTGCACAAATTTCACAGGTCAAAATTGAATAGCCCCTATTGAATTCAATGGGTAGTTTATAAGCATGCCTATGTCTTTTGGGTCAGCTTTTCGCTTAATGATCCACCTTCTCTTATTCCACATTCTTGGGGAACATGACCACAAAAATAGGGAAGTTGCCTCCTGCAACAACTAGAAGTAGTTTGAGGATGTTGTCAAGTGTCTATCTGCTCTCAACCCAGTCTATTCCACCAAGTGGCCAGTAGACACTCATTTAACAGCCTCCTTAAGATGTTGTCTCATCTTTTATTTATTAATTAAAAAAATATTCAGCATAATTAATTACAATCATCCTTGACCCCACTTGGTCAATAATTACAAATTTTATAATAAAATTAAAGCATAATGTCTTCTCAAACATAAAATGTTTTTGTAATTTGGGGTATGTGACACAAAGTGTCTTCTGCCGGGTTTCTAATGACAGTAATAATACCCCTCCAATGCCCCCCTTCATATTTGCATACATGCACAGACCCCTTTCTCTTGAACATTTAACCCTACTTGAAGCTGCTCGTTCTTGGTCTTTCTCTCATAATAGGAAAAAAATCTATGGAAACAAAACTTGTGTCACAAGATTGTTAGATTCTATCCACAATTCATTTCCATTCCTCCCTTTGATGATTCATCTTTTGAACCATTTTGTTGGAGCGAACTTCTTCTATACAAACCTTTTCTTTTCATCCCTCGGGATATTGGAACAACGACTTCATAAATTATTTCTCATTGGCATCACATTAAAGGCACATATGTTGTGTGGCATGTTGAACGTGTACAAGAAGAACCCTCTACACCTCTATCTGATTATTCAAACTCCGATGCTATTACCTTTTCGTTGTCCCATACCATCGATGAATGGAGACTTCTCTCTCAAATGAGACCAAGCAACAACATCCAAATTGATGACCTTGAAATGCTTGGACATCGTGATTTTGACAAAAATCACAATTGGACACATAACAATATAACCACTGACTTGCATCAGACAACAACATCATTCATTGACCTCAATCGTTTTTCCACCCAACTACATGAAGACATGTTATCGTTGTCCAATTCACTTGATTCCTTGTCTCCCACGCAACACATAGCCTTTGATATTGTCATTTCCCACTTTAGAAACAATATATCGACTCAACCAGTCAAAATGGTGATTCAAGGTACTGCAGGCACCAGGAAATCTTACCTCATATCTTGCTTAGAATCTGCACTGAAAACTGCATATGAACAACAAAGTGCCTCCCCACTTCTTCTCCTTGCTCCAACTGGTGTTGTTGCTTTTAACATATATGCATATACAATACATTCTGCTCTTCAAATACCCATTAGTGAAATGCACCCCTTTGAAGGCCAATCCCTTTCAAAACTTCAAGAAGAACTCTGCCATATTCGCTATATTCCCATAAATGAAATGAGCTTTATTGGACCAAAAATGTTAACTCAAATTGATGCACGCTTACGTCAAGCTTTCCCCTCAAATTGTATAATCCCATTTTTTGGTTGTTCCATAATCCTTGTTGGTGACTTCGGACAATTGCCTCCTCTAAAGGACATTCCCATGTATGCAGGCTCATCTGTTGGAACAACTCTCTGGCGTACATTTGATACTTTTATCATGCTAGAAATAATTTTTCGACAACAAGGAAATAACCCTTCTCAAACTGCCTTTCTCCAACTCTTGCTAAACCTTTGAAATGGAACACCAACTATTGAATACTCAGCACTCCTAATGACAAGAACAACCTCATGCCTTTCAGATGTGGAAAAATGTTCTTTTCAACAATCTATCCACTTGTATCCCACCAATACCTCTGTTGCACTGCACAACAAACACATGTTGAAACAACTTAATATACCAATTGCACATTGTTTTGCAAAGCAAAGGAACAAACATGCCCACGGATCCATTGGCGATAAGCAGTTGCCATTAAAGGTCCTTCTTGCTATTGGTCAACAAGTCATGTTAACTGCTAAGTTTATGGGTTCAAGCAGGACTTGTTAACGACTCACCTGGAAAAGTCATTCACATTGTCTACAACTCCAATGAACAACCTCCTAACTTGCCATCCTTTGTTTTTGTCGAATCCCTCTATTACAAAGGACCCTTATGGGATGCTTTTAATCCTACTTATGTTCCAATATCTCCTATAACAAGGGGATCCTATAGGAAACTACCACTTCGTATGGCATGCGGTTTAACAATTCATAAAGCTCAAGGTATGACCCTACAAAATGTTACAATAGATATTGGAAACACTGATAGACAAGGGCTTACATTCACTGCAATATCAAGATTTACATCCCTTTCAAACCTTCGCATTTCTCCAAATTTCTCTTTTTCCAGATACTCTCGAATGCAAGACAATCCATTTGTTCAACATAGAAAACAAGAGGAAAGCTTACTTGCTTCAAAATCTGTAAAAGCAAATTGTAGTTGAAGCTTCTCATTGTTTGCTCTATAAGTGTATTGTTTTTATTTGGTCGCTTGTTTATGTAAGAGATCTGCTTTTATTACAAGAAACACCCAAGAAATTTTGAAATAATTGCATTCTAGACTAAACTGTCTGAGGAAACTGAGACACTCAATGTGAAAGTTTTTAAGTAGGACAGTTATTATATATAAGGAAATAATTAACGTATAAAATTTTTAGATTAACTCTTATTTCCTTAAATGAACTTTAAAAATAAAAATAAAAATAAAAATCACATTTCGGATTTCGGATTTTCGAAACCCGAAACCCGATTTTCAAAATCGAGTATCGAAAACCGGAAATTCCAATTTTTGTTAAGGTTATTTGGGGTATCTGTGATTTCCTATTTCCGATATTTCGGATATCGAAAACCGAAGATTCAAGTTTTTGTTGAAATAATTTGCTGGCTTCCCGATTTCTGATTCCCAATATTTCAAATATCAGAAACTGAAAACATATGTCCTTTTTCAGTATTCATATTTGATATATATATGTATTCGGATTTCGGGGTATATATTATTTTGGTATTTAGTATTTTATAATATGTGTGTGTGTGTTTGTGTGTGTGTGTATTCGATAAATTGATAATCAATTTATCAAATATCAAGTACAAGTTTCAAGCAGTTTGACAATGTTTTAGGGTCGGAGTGAAATGTTACTCTATTTCTTGATCATCCTGAAAATTATATATCGTAGTCGTACAATTTCCTGACAGTAGAATTGGAATTCGAAAGTTTTGTTTGAAATCTTAACATTGGAGTTCTTTCTGTGTCGAATCGTAAACGGAAGTTTTGGGGACTGTAAAAAAAAACTTCAATAGATGTCTAGTGGATTTTTATGTTGGAATTTTGAAAATGAAAGCATATTTTTTGCAAAAACATGTGCATGAAGCATCTATATGATCCACAGGATGGGTGAGTATTCCACGATGGTTAGTATTTTTACATAGTAATGGTTAAAAATTTTCCAATGTGTAGCTTTCTTTTAATACAGTTTCTTTTTCAAAATTATTGAATAGTTCAATATCATCTGACCAATATGATCAAAATATAATATAAACATCTACTGAAGAATATAATGAAAGCAAGGATGTTTTCCATCTAAATATGGAGGATTGAGTTGAATGAGAGATTATCCATATCCTATTTTTTGTAATGGACATATCTTCACACAAGTTACTTAGTAGTTAGTTATATTGGTTAGTTAACTCATCTTTACTTATTCCTTTGTGGATCTTACAGAATAACTTATAAAGGATCTTTGGCCTTTCATACCATGACAAGTTCCCCACTTTCCGATTTGCGACATTTCAAATCTCGTAATTTTTGTCTTTTCAAATAAAGAAATGTCTGTATATTCATGAATTTTTGCAAAATAAAATCGAAGTAAGACATCAAAATATATTTGATGCATATGTGATAACTTCAATAGGAAATAAAGTGTCAAATTGATATACAATTAATTGAATGCCTCGATCACAAGCAAATGAACTCCTGCCTCCTACACAACGTTCAAATTTGAACCCTTCTCACCCCTTCCAAAGGGTTCTAGCCCTTCCTATAAGTGTAAAGTTATAATTTCTCTTCAAAAATTAAAAATTATAATTTTGCAGACTAATGTTAGACAAGAGTGCTTTATACACAGTTACAATGTTGGACAAGCTAAAAAAGAACAAAATGTCTCAATAATCAATATTTTCATAATGCAAGCAAGGTAGCAAACAATAGATGAAATGACAAAATGTGAAATTGCTCATTCCTTCATATTCCAAACTCTAAAGCACCGGTTACAAGTCAAAATGTTGGATAAGCCCTAACAATGTAGCAACATTAAATTATTTCTTTAGGTGCAGATACTTTTTGCATCTTTTCTCATATCTGCAATTGGTTGTCGTCCACTTAGTTGTTTCTCTGGATCGAAATTGGTAACATTCTCATTCACCAATCCCATGTCACTCCAGAAACTATAGAACCTGCATCGACAGTAGGACTCTGAACTTATCTTCCCATCTCCTCCCATTCTGGCCTTTGATATCACCATGTTGAGAATTTTTTCTTTGGCATCCATGAGAGGGGAAATAATGACGCTCACGGGTCAAGTTTTTATGCACATAAAAAACCATAAATGAGATCCAAATGATATTTGCCTCGGTAGGAGGCCCTATTTATTGACTAAGTGTTACGAAATGTTATTATGAGTTCAGGATTCTCATGATGTAGTATATCTATATCTTGGGATTAATGTGATCTATGTATAATTCCCTCATCTCTTGTCGGACGCGAAAGTTCACTTAAACGTACTTAAATATCTTAATGTCATCATAATGCCACTCCTTTCTGCTATAACGTCATCATATTAATCGCAGAAGTGACCGTCACCCTCAGTTGTTATCAGCCTCAAGTTATCTCATAGTGTGTGGACTTGACATTTGTCACCTTATCTATCCCTTCTTATGATGGTATGGATATGCCTTCTTTTGAGTACCCCTGCTTCCGTACCATACTTCGTATAAACCCTATACTAGTTTCATATTGCTTAATCATTAAGCGATGGCCATTATCACACACCCCAAACAGCAAATCTTTCAATTTTGGGATGCCATCTATCCCATCCATTTTCATTTATCTTAAACCTTTATTTCCAGCAACATCGTCAGATATATAAATGTTGTTATTCATAGATTTATATATAATGACAGTTTAGCAGTGAGGTTTTTAAATGAAATAATCCAATGTGATATTCTAATATAATGAAAATGTTATGTTTATGCTATGAATTGTTACGTTTATGCTATTTATTTACAACATTAGCGATCATCTTCTTGATTAAGCTGCGTTTTCTCAGCTCTTGCCAATAGTCGTCTCGCCTGTTATCATGCCTCGTCATAAAAACTCCCACTTTGTTTCTTCCCCTCTATGGGATAGCAAGTCAAATCCTATCAGTTCGCCCCTCCATTTCCAGAAAATGATTATGGAAAAGAGAAAACGTTATAAACGGGAGATTCATGAGTCAATGCAGGCCAAAATCTAGAATGCCGAGAGAGAGGCGGAGTTGGAAGGCATTTTCTTGAGGCCTAAGGAGATAAAAAAAATGAATTTAAGCATTTACTGGTCGATCCTGACACCTCCAGAGGAAGGCTCTCTCTGTATTAGAAATCCCTGGAGCTGCAATGGTCGCAGAATTTCATACTAGGAAAAAATTTAGTGTAATAAGATGAGCACCATGGCGAATTTTTTCTTCAGCGGGACAAAATCATGCTTATCCTGCATAGGATTTTAGACAATCAGCTTGAGTTCGCCAGGAGACTGGGCATGAAGCTCAAGCCTCATGAACAATTATTTGATTGACCATGTTATTCTCTCAGTCTTTTTTTAACTCTTTGTATGTTTTAAAAACTACTACCGTTAATGGTTACTTTTTATGTTTTCATTTAAGAATCTTTTATGAGACTTGTGAAGAATTCCCAATCATTCTGGTTCAGTCTTGTTTCCTTTCAAGGGAGACTGCCACTCTGATCTGCAAGCCTGTTTTCCCATAAATGGGAGGGCTTGGTTTTTCTGTAAATATCTATTTTTTGGCTATCGATGGCAATAGAAAGAGTTATAATGTTTTTTGGCTTATATTTATTGATTGACTTTGCAAACAATGACAATTGGATTTGGAGTTTGTCATGTTTCACTACTTCAAATTCATTCAAATTCAGATAACTCTAAATCCTTACATCATTTATATCCGTATGAATTTAAAAACTAAAATACCAAATCATCAAGTCTATATATCATTAATCGATAGTTTGAAGCATGTCTATGATGATGAAGAATGCAGCTAGTCTTTGGATTAAAGGTTTCGGAAATCGGAACATAAGGTGTTCCTTATTACAAAACATAGGAGTTCTGGAATCTGAAATGTCGGGAATAGGAAATCGGGGAAACGGAAATCGGAACATAGGATGTTCCTTATAGGAAAACATAGGATTTCCGGAATCCAAAATGTCGGATTAATCTAGATATTTAATTTCTTTCTTGCCAACTTTCGCTTTTCTCTTTGAATAAATCGGAAAGCGGAAAGCGGAAAGTGGAAATTGAAATTTACATGTTCACATTTAGCATTTCGTGCTTTTCGACTTCCGGTTTCCTTGCGCAAAAATCCTAGCTTTAATTTTTTTTCTTTGAAAAATTATTTTCGTCCACTTTCCAAACAACGACATGCAGAATGCGCAATTTCGAAACGTTTATAGTTCAAATATTTTTCATTCCAATTTTTGCTTTTTGCTGTGTGGAATGCAAAATCCTAAAACTCCAAATCCAAACTTTCCCAGTTTCTATTTCCGAAGTTTTAGTTGCACGCTTTAATTTCAACTTTCTGCTGGTCTCTTAACATATTTCACTAATACATTACATACTTTTTAAGTAGGAAATATACCAATATGCCAATTGACGTGAATGAATGGATTACAATCAAGCAACTCGATAATTTTTCTTAAATCTTTTTTTAAGTACAGTTGTAATTTTTCATTTAAAAATGTTTAGCCTAAACAGTTTAAAAACTTTCACAATTTCCATAAATGAGTTTAAGACTTTTTAAAAGAACTGTGTTTAAATTTATTTAATTCAGTGTAGGACACCACTCTTTATACTATATATAGTTTTGGATATAATAAGGGTGATTAGAATCAATAAGATATAATCTCCTTCGAAGCATATCAAACACATATTAATAAAAATAAAAAAATGGACATCATTATGAAAACTCGAAATGTAATAAGTGGGGAGACTACTATTTCTAAATGTCTAACAAGAATAATAGTAAAAATACAAACAAAACTCTATCAAACTGGGAAAAATCATTTTCCAATTAAATAAAGTTACAAAACTATCCTATGAAGTGATACTAATTGACAAATTAGTATTAGGTATCAATAACCATTCGTTAATTGCAATAAAATAGTATGTAAATTAAATAAATACATTTTTTCAAAAGAGATATTCAAAAGTTTAAATAAATATCTAGGTAAAGTTTAAACAAAATTACAGAGATATTCAAAAGAGCCACAATAACCCATGTGATATATGGGGCGCTACGTACAAAATTACTATGAAGCAATCTTTATGAAGAGACCTTTGTTGAATATGGTTGTCATTGATGACAAGCCATTAATGACAAAGGTTGAAGTGATGACATGGCATGAAGAACCCTAGTGTGGGCATTGGAGCCATTGGAACACCAATAATGAGCCAAATGACCCATCTTGTGGTCATTTGTGTCTTAATGGGGTTATGAAGTCTCTTGCTTGATGAAGAAGATTTGAAGGAGCACTTGGAATTTGGTATGATGATACCCTCGCTTGTGGTAGCTCTAATATTCCACACATAATGATAATCCCTTGCTTAATTAAGCACATGGAACCTATGATGCATTATTCAAACCCTCGATGATCTTTGTGTCTTTGGAAAAGTTGCCCACAAGCAAAAAGATGAAGCCCTAAAAGCAACCATATCTCCTTACTAAATGGAGACTTTTAATTAATATTAAATTGACCTAAATGCTAGGTCGACTCACTCTAAAATAATTAAATAAAAATAAAATAAAAGGGAAATATAATTAGCAGGTCGGCCAGCTAAGAGGATTAATTTTTTCCTCCACAATTTTATGTATATATATGAGTTATTTACACAAAAATGTTGGAGAAATTCGTGGGTAATGAACAACTCTGAAATTTCAAGTGTACAGACAACTGAGGGCAACCGCAGTGTACTATAAGTGCACAATAAAGTATTGTGTGAACTTTGAGGAGAATTCCGGGCTGCTCACTGAGGAGAATTTTGGGTACTGTAGAAGCTACAGTAGATAGGAAATTTTTAAAGTTTTTAGCTCTGATTTTTTTGGTATACTAAGGCAGCCGCAGTAAAAACACGGTCTGATATACACAGTCCACTGTGGAAGCATCCGAAGGTCTCAACACATGGAGGTTCATTTTTGTTTTAATCTCTTGTAGTTGCTGACAAACAGAGAATAGCCTTGTTTTGGTTTCCTTCTCAAAGCTTCAGGCCTAACCTCTCCCTTTCTCCACAGTTTGAAGTTTGCAGCATCATACACAAACCCGATTTCTGGTTGAGTGCCTGAGAAGGATCAAACTTGGGGAAGATGAAATTTTAAGCAGAGACTTGAATCTTTGGTGAGAAGACCTTAATTGACAGACATACAACATGGAGAAATGAGTTGAGTAGATTGATGAATATATGATGTTGGTGGATAAAATAAAGATATGTTAAGAAGAGCAAAGGAGATGTTGTAGATTGAGGACATAGTGACAAAGACATACTTGTAGATGAAGTTGTTGTTTACAGTATGAGGGTGATCATAAAGTGCTAGTGATGGACATGACAACAGAATGAAGATAGGGCTGCAAACATAATGATGACTTTGACAAAGACATGATTAGATACGTGGCTATGAATGAAATTATGATAAAAACAAATATTGATGGTATAAAAGATGATGGACAGAATTGGTGAATACATTAGGCTGATGTACAGTAGATGAATTTACAGGGATGATCAAATTGGCAAGACAAAAGCAAGAGAATTGTGATGTGACAGAGATCTTTATGTATTTACAAGTTGGGTCTTGTACATATTTTCTTAGTAGGATCTAAGAAGAGACCAAGCAGAGTCTTGGATAGAAGTAGGTGCTTTTGTATCAGTAGGTGATGATTTAGCTCATGGTTGAAGCCGTTCAAAATACTATAAGACTACAAATATTATATCTTGTGTCACTTGTTCTATGTGTTGATGATTATGAGTTTAATTTGGTGAATGATTAATATAGCTTATTGTTGAATATGATAATGCAGTAATTGTCTGAATGGAGATATGTGTTTTTTTATTAAAGTTGAATTTTGGAATAAGTATAAGCTTACCGATTCACCCCCCCCCCTCTCGGTAAGCCATTGTGTCTAACAATTGGTATTAGAGCAGGCCTTCAACATAATCCTAACAAGCTTGAAGGGATTTGGGGACACAATCATGTAAGGATCAACAAAGCTCATTAACGATGAAGTTCCAGTTTTGGAGAAGTCAGATTACTTTGGTTGGAGAAGTAAAATGAAACACTACTTAAAAAAATTCGGTGTTTGGGAAATAGTGGTTAACCCACCTAACCAACCCAACAAAAAGACAAAGACAACTGTTGAGACATAGAACAAGATTTCCTTGAAATTTTTTATGGACAGTCTATCAAGCTCTATTCAAGAAAGTGTAAAATATTACACCTCGGCCAAGGATCTCTGGTTCAAGCTAGAAGAAGAACACCAAAGGATTCAAGACAAAGAAAAGGAAGCAAAAGTCAAGGATGAAAAACAAGAAGAAAAGCAGGTACAAGCTTCAGACACAAGTGAAGGTAAGTACTCTTCAATGGATGATAACTCTAAATGTAATGATGATGATGAAGTTGTTCTTATAGAAGATGAAGAAGAACTTTTGTTGAAAGAAAATATTGCACTTACAAGCACTTTGACAAACATTGATATTAGATCCAATCCAAGACTCAAGAATAAAATATTGAGGTCATTTGAAAAATACAAAGAGGAGACAAAAGCTTTGCTACTGAAGTTAAAACTCAAGAACAAATACTTGCAAGTTAAGCTGCAAGATCAAAATTATGAAATCAAGGAATTGAAGATTGGATTAGCAAAGGAGCAAGAAGAGATTGGTGTAGATTCTAAAGATATTGAAGAAGCAAGATGGATTAATACTGATCTAAAGTTCCAGTTGAAGGAAGCTAAGAGAACAGAATATGTTATGAAGTTTCAGTTGGAAGAAAAAGAAAGAGAAAATAAAAGGCTTGAAATGGAAGTTGTTGGTATTACAAAGAATATTGAGAAGTCAAAAGATCATGTGAAGTTCAATGAAAGTTCAGTTATCCTGGATGAAATTATGAATTGTCAAATGCTTTCCTCTGACAAGTTTGGCCTTGGGTTCAAGAAGGAAGAAGACAAATTGAAACAAGTCTTGTGGTCCCCCAGAACTCCAGAAGTTGGTCCATCAATGACCAAGGATGAAAATTATGCACCTACACATGCCAACAAAGAAGTTGAAAATTCAAAAGTACCTCACGAAGCTACTCCCACTGATCAAAGCCATTCATTTGAAAGAAGAAGGAGAAATCCAAGATGGAGCCAGACATCAAGGTATGTAAATGGATTTAATTGCTATTGTTTTTCATGCTCTAATTTTGGTCATAAGGCTATGGAATGTAGATCCTATGGAAGAAGAAGAGACGGAAGTCGTAATGACAAAGTTATGTGTTGGGCATGTAATCATCATGGCCATATTGTTGCTAACTGTCATACAATGAGGTGCTACTCATGTAGTGGCTTTGGTCACAAGGCTAAAGAATGCTTAAGTCAAAGGAGTCAACCTAGGAGGAGCTCATCATATACATCAGCAAGGGGAACTAATGAATCATGGAAGAGGTATAACGAAGGAAAAATTGAAGATCAAAAGACAAACAATTGAAGCCAAGGACACTCTCAGGTATGGGTAAGGAAAAATATTTTGCTGGATCTAAATGAAGTTTAAGATCAATGCACAAAAGGTGAAGGTGGCTGCCATATGGCAAGCCATACTTGAATTCTTCCAAAGACTTTGAGTACACCATGAGTTCATTATTGGAGGATGAACTCAATGAGTCATGATGATTGCTCCAAGAAGTAACGGGTCCAAGGATCGAGGTCACAATTGGCATGGTGATAGCGATGAGTAGTTTACAATGACCTCATGAAGTAATAATTGTTGTTCCACAAAAAACCTTGAAAGTCTTGAATATATTAATGATAGTATAGAATGTTTACCTTGCTAATGATCTTAAAACTCTACTTGATGAAGTCCTTGTATAATGATGATATGGAGCACCTGTGAAGAAGCCTTCATTGGATATATGGGTTCCATCATGGTGCCATCACATCCTTACATTAAAAAGGAGTTCTTGTTGTGATCTTTAAGTCCTCGCTAGAGATTGAAGCCCATGAATAAAAAACAAGCTTAACTCTTATATAATCAGTGCAGCAGTAAAAATTTTGTGGAGTCTTTGGAAATTTATCAAGGCAACACTTCATAATAACTCTCCTTAAAGTTGGTAACTCAAAGGCATATTTAAAGAAGTCAAAACTCAAGTAAGACTAGATACAACAGAGACTTGAAAACCTCGTGAAAATTATTTAATGACAGCGTTGAGTGATTGTTGATTGACAGATAAATTTAACCATATAAGAGATCAGGTAATGGTAGCAGCTTGATGAATTTGATGATAGGAATAGTATGACTAGTTGACAACCTTGACTTGACAACCATTCCGATAAAGAGACAGCCTTAACAATAACAAAAGATCATAAAATATTTTGTAGCAGCAGTACAATTTTCTCTTCTTATCGTTGACCATGGTGAGTTTGGTGGCAAGAACAGAGAATTAATGAACAAGCAATACTAGAGTAGTAGTAAGTCTCTATAACAGTAAGGATGAGTTCATAAAGAATATCAAGAAGAATACCATTATGAAGCACTTCAAGAATTGATCTTGGGCATCTAAAAAAAAAGGCAGTAGGCATAATGAAGTATTGAAATTGATTGAATTGATCCTAGACAAGCCATAGGCAGTTCAAGTCTATCTCAAGTATATTGTCCAGCCCAGTTTTCAAATTTCAATCTTTGTTTTGAGGCACCCAAAAATTACTTGCAAGAAAGACAAAGAAGAAATTATGGTAGAGTTAGCAGTTGAAGAAAATGAAGTAAGATAACATGGTGATGGATGTCTTTAAGAAACACTTGCCTTTGGTATCTTATTGTATGACTTATATTGGGAATATAGATGGTTATAATCCAACTGGTTATCAATATTTTTATCATTGTATGAAGAGCAGTTGGCGGTATTGTCATAATAAGAGGTAATGAGTGGAACTTACAAGGGAGCCAAAATGCAGAAATGAAGTACTCTGAGCATGAAATGTTTAAAGATCAAATTGCCAATGTTCTCAGGGGGATCAGATAGCTTAGTAAATGAAGAAGTCTACATAAACATGAAGATTGTATGATTAGACAAAGAAGAACAAATGAATTGGTTGGAATCCAACTAGACTTTTGGAAGCCACAATATGCTTAAAGTTTTTTTTTTGAATTCTTGTGGGATTTGGCAGCCAAAGTGCTGATTGACAGGGGGAGCTTGTTCAAACTGAAGGCTACAACATTATACTCAACAGGTGGAGTAGACAACTCAGCAAGGACAACATATCCGTCAGGGGGAGCATCTATGTGAAATCTAAGGCAGAAAAACTCAGAATGATTTTTTTTGGGACATTGTGAAGCTCTTGAAGGCTAATCAACCCTTTGTCATTAATGTCAAAGGGGGGGGAGAAAAGAAATGTTAGTTCCCATCAATGAAAAAGGGGGATTTTGTTGAATATGATTTTCATTGATGACAAGCCATTAATGACAAAGGTTGAAGTGATGACATGGCATGAAGAAACCTGGTGTGGGCATTGGAGCCATTGGAACACCAATAATGAGCCAAATGACCCATCATGTGATCATTTGTGTCTTAATGGGGTTATGAAGTCTCTTTCTTGATGAAGAATATTTGAAGGAGCACTTGGACTTTGGTATGATGATACCCTTGCTTGTGGTAGCTCTAATATTCTACCCTAATATTCCACACATAATGAGAATCCCTTACTTAATGAAGCACGTGGAACCTAGGATGCATAATTCAAACCCTCGATGATTCTTGTATCTTTGGAAAATTCTCCCACAAGCAAAAAGATGAAGCCCTAAAAGCAGCCCTATCTCCTTACTAAATGGAGACTTTTAATTAATATTAAATTGACCTAAATGCTAGGCTGAATCAATCTAAAATAATTAAATAAAAATAAAATAAAAAGGGAAATACAATTAGCACGTCGGCCAGCTAAGAGGATTATTTTTTTCCTCCACGATTTTATGTATATATATGAGTTACTTACACAAAAATGTTGGATAAATTCATGGGTAATGAACAGCTCTGAAATTTTGGGTGTACAGACAACTGAGGGCAGCCGCAGTGTACTAGAAGTGCACAATAAAGTATTGTGTGAACTCTGAGGAGAATTTCGGGTACTGTAGCAGCTACAGTAGGTAGGAATTTTTTTAAGTTTTTATCTTTGATTTTTTTGGTATACTGAGGCAGCCATAGTAAAAACACAGTCTGATATACATAGTCCACTATGGAAGCATCCAAGGGTCTCAACAGATGGAGGTTCATTTTTGTTTTAATATCTTGTAGCTACAGACAAACAGAGAATAAACTTGTTATGGTTTCCTTCTCAAAGCTTGAGGTCTAACCTCTTCCTTTCTCCACAGTTTGAAGTTTGCAGCATCATACACATAACCGAATTTTGGTTTAGTGCCTAAGGAGGATCAAACTTGGGGAAGATGAAGTTTTAAGTAGAGACTTGAATCTTTGGTGAGAAGACCTTAATTTAAATACCTACAACATGGAGAAATGAGTTGAGTAGATTTATGAATATATGATGCTGGTGTGGAAATTGAACCCAAGTGACAGAACAATTACACTCACAAAATTTCTAATCAAACATGCAAAATTCACACCAAAGGAGACTGAAATTGGAGCATAACACTAATTTGTATTGAGTAAGTGTACAATAGCCAACCTTATGAAGTAATAGGCTGCTCAAATATATAATTACATGAGTGGTTCTAAAGCATAAGGATGCTATTCGAAATGGTCAAAAACAAGGCTTACCAAAAATAGTCAAATCCCCCATAGGTGCATAAAGTTGTTTCCAAATCTATGAAGATGCTCACAAATTTGATAAAACAAGTGGGAAATCTAAAGAGTGATGGAAAGACAATTCATTCATGTTTTTTCCTTGGAGAAAGGGAGGGAGGATGATTTGGGAAAAAAACAAGGCAGTTACACCTAGACTAGCTTTTCCTTTTGCCTTAAAACTGTTGTAAAGAAATGAAACTTTCAGAAAAAGCAGAACTATGCTTTAGTAACCAAGAACAAAATCAGACTTGCTAAAATTGGTTTCCAGGATGTTTCCCAAGCGCTCCATGACCCATTTTTAGCATGTGTTGACTTCTAGGACATGTGGAAGACAAGTAGCATATAATGGAATCTATGAATCTAGGTAATAAGACAAAAATGATTAATTAATGTCAAATGTGGGTAACTATGGGTTGATTATTCTAACACCCCCCCTTAAGCCTGACTTTATGAGTAAATATCAAAAAACTATAGGGCCTAGCAACAAGGCTTAGTCACCCTTTACATACTGCTTGTCCATACAACCAAGGAAAGAGGCAAAAACCTAGTGGTAAAAATCCTCCTTTAAACATGGACATGAAACAAAAATTGGAAATATTGTCATCAATCATGCTTCACAGCATCATAATCAATCCCCCACAGTGATTTGAGATTACTGAAGGTCTTCTCACAAAAAAATTTGGTGAAGATGTCTGCTACTTGTTCTGAAGATGCACAGAAGAATAGAGCAATGGTACCATCATGCACAAGCTCTTTGATGTAGTGCATATGGATCTCAATGTGCTTGGTTCGTTGTCTCTGAACTGGATCATTGCATATTTTAATGGTGCTCTGACTATCACAGTAGATAATAGTTGAAAACTCTAATTCAAAGCCACATTCTCCAAGTATCCCCTGCAACCATAAACATTGAATTGTTGCATTTACAACTCCTCTATATTCTGGTTCTGTAGATGAGAGTGCTATGGCACTCTGCTTCTTGCTTGACCAGTTGATTTATCCTTTTGCAAGCATGAACACATATCCTAATGTAGGCTTTCGATCTGTGTTGTCACCTGCCCAATCACTGTTAGTAAATCCAATCAAGTCAAGATCATATTTTGCTTTGTAGAAGATCCCATGAGTTCTTGTTCCTTGAACAAAGTTTAGGATCCTCTTGGATGCTTTCCAGTGGATCTCATGAGGTTGGTCCATGTATCTTGAATCCACACTAACTACATAAGATAAATCAGGTCGAGTGTGTGTAAGATAAAGCAAACACCCAATCAACTTCCTATACAGTGTATTATTTACCATAGGAGAAGAACCTGCTTCTTCAAGCTTAACTCCTGAAAGGAGGGGAGTCTTGCTTTCCTTGCAATCTTTCATGTTGAACTTGATGAGAAAATCTGAAGCATAATTGGACTGATGAACTTTGATTCCATGTTGGGATTAAGCAATTTTGAGACCCAAGAATTGGCTCAACAATCCCAAATCTGTCATGGAAAATGCATGGTTCATTGCATCCTTCAAGGAGGAAATCTCTTTCTTTGAACTTCCTGTAATTAGTAGGCCATCCAAATATAAAAAAATAATCATCAAAGAACCATGAATCAGCTTCAAATAAACATTTGGATCATACTTGCATCGAACAAAACTCAATGACAATAGAAATCCATCAATTTTGGCATACCAAGCCCTGGGGGCTTGCTTGAGCCCATACAATGATTTCTTTAACCTGCACACTAAAGATGGATTAGAAACAAACCCTTCAGGTTTCTGCATGTAAATATTTTCAGTGAGATCTCCATTTAGGAAAGCACACTTCACATCCATGTGATGTACTTCCCACTACTTCGAAGCTGCAATGGCTAGAGCTAGCCTTATGGAGTCCATCTTTGCCACTGGTGCAAAGGTTTCATTGTAGTCAATACCATGTACTTGTGTGTAACCATTTTCTGCCAATATTCCCTTATATTTCAAAGGTGAACCATCAGCAGCAAACATAGTCTTGAAGACCCACTTACATTGAACTAGCTCCCACCCTGGGGGGAGATCAACTAGTTCCCAAGTGTTGTTCTTCTAGAGTGAGACGAATTCTTCTTGCATGGATTTTTTCCATATTGGATAATCTAAGGCATCTTCATATGTTTGTGGATTTGATTCAACCATCAGATAGCACTTCTCAACAAATAGAGGATCTTTCACACAAAGGGCACTCTCAAATTGAGATCTAGTCCTCCTAGTGTCATTAGGATTTCCAACTAGTTCCCCAGCTGCATGAATGGTATTTGCTGCCCATTTTGGTATTGTAGGACTATTAGGATCTGAAATTAAATCATCATTATCAGACATATCAGAATCAACAAACTCATTAGTCTCTTCACTTACAATCAATGGTTCTGGTGATGAAGAGGACTCTCTAACTTCAACTGCTGCTAAAGGCTCTTCTTCAAATTGAACACTTCTTTCAATGAAAGATTTGTTAGTGCTCAATTTGATCAGCTTGTACCCTTTTGAATCTTCAAAATACCCAACAAATAGCCACTCTTGGCTTTGGAGTTGCAAAGCCTTCCTCTTTTAAGTTGGAATTCTAGCCCAAGCCTTTGAGCCAAAAATCCTAAAATGGGTCACATCTGGCTTGTGCTCATTCCAAGATTTGAAAGGAGTAATACCATCAAGCTACTTATGAGGCACCCTATTTTAGATGTAGGATACACAGTTTATAGCCTCAACACAAAACTTTGGTGGCAAATTCTTAGCCTCCATCATGCAAGTTGCCATCTCTTTCAGTGATCTATTATTTCTCTCAACAACACCATTTTGTTGTGGTGTGTAAGGGATTGAATGCTGCATATAGATACATGAATCTTTGCAATACTGAATGAACTCAGACTTGACATATTCACCACCATTTTCAGATATGAGGATCTTGGCTCTCCTCCCAAACTGGTTCTCAACCAAGGCTCTATAGACTTTGAAAAGGTCAAAAACTTCAGACTTATGCTTTAGGAAGTAAACCCAACAATAGCTGGAAAAATCATCTATGAAAGTGAGTGCATATTTGGCTTAACTCATGGACATATGAGGGAATGGACCAAGAATTTCACTGTGGATCAACTCAAGAGGTGCAGAGGTTCTCTCATGATTAGCTCTCTCATACTTGTGCTCTGGGTGTTTTCCTAGGATACAACCTTGACAAACTCCCTTAGAAAACTTGATCTTTGGAAACCCTATAACCATATATTTTTCACTAAAGTCAGAAAGATACTTATAGTTCAGATGGCCAAATATTTAATGCCAAATCTTTTTTTCTTCATTAGCATGAATAAGAAGAGCAGAGGGGTTTGCGTAGGGTAGAAAATGGGAAAACTTGTATACCTTCGAAGTGTGATGAACAACACCTTTTGCTATGACTTTACCATTCAAAATCTCAGTGATTTCAACTTCTTCAGGGGAGAAGATGACCTTATTTGGAGACCCAGTGTGAGTCATATGATACACTGACAAGAGATTAGAGGCAAGACCTTGAACATACAACACATTATTGAAATTACCATGGTCAAGATCAATCCTACCCTTCCCCAAACTGTTAGTGAGAGATTCGTCTCCCAAAACTATTGGTGGACCTTTTGACATTTTAAGAGAGGAGAATGTATCCCTTGTCAAAACCATATGTCTAGAAGCTCTAGAATCAATGATGAAGCTAGGTGAGCTTGATGTGCCAATAACCAAGGCATGTACTCTCTCTCTGTCTTCTAAATTTGATCCTACTTCCCTCTTCTTTGAGCAATCAGGAAGGGAGATGTTATTCTTCTCCAGGATTTGGGTCAACATGTCAATTTTCTTCTTCATACAAGAGCTCTTAGGATGATATCCTTTACTGCAGTATGCGCACTTGCTCATTTCTCCTTTATTATTCTTCTTCTGGGAGTTCTTCTTGGAGCCTTAGGGCTCCTCTTGAGACTTTGACTTGTCTTTCTTTTGCTCAGGTGGCTTTTTAGCTTTTTTCTTGCCTTTTGAATCCACCCTTGAATATCCAGCAACCAAAGCTTGGTCTTTGGAAGGTTTGATGGTTCCCATCATCACCAATTTATCTTGCTCCTAGGTGAGGGGTTCCATGAACTCTGCAAGCTTAGGCATCTTTAGGCTCGTGCTGTCAACTTGGTGGCATGTAAAGTCGAAACAAACACTGAGTAGTCAGGACCAAGCTTAGAGAGTATGGCCAATACTATTTTCTCTTCCTTCTTTTTTATCCCACACTGTTTTAGCTACAAAACGAGGGCCTTAAACTTGGAAAAATAGAGTTGCAATGATTCGAAGCTACTGGGACTCAAGGAGATCAACTCATTCTCGATTTGTTTTCCTCTCATCTCATCTGTCTTTATAAAAATATATACAAGATTCTCCCAAAACTCATTAGGTGATGTCAATCCATCAAGATGAAAGAGGAGGTCTCTTGAAATGCTCAAACACAAAAGACCATAGGCCTCATCCCTCCTGTTGTGCCATTTAATTTTCTCTGCAACTGCATTGGGTTGTTCCTTAGTTCCATGGTAACCCTGGAGAGACCTTTCGCTCTCAACAATATCTCCATCTCATCTTTCCACTCAAATAAATTAAATGGAGTCAAGATGATCTTCTGAGATTGGTCCATAGCTCAACAATTGTGCCCTCTAGTCAGCAGAATGTGCTCCCAGTCAAGATGTTGAACCTGAAATAGAAATATGGAAGGAGATAAATTGATCTACAAAGGGTCTGATACCATGTGTAAATTGAACCGAAGTGATAGAACAATTACACTGACAAAATTGCTAATAAAACATGCAAAATTCACACCAAAGGAGACTGAAATTGGAGCATAACACTAATATGTATTCAGTAAGTGTACAGTATCCAAACTTATGAAGTAATAGGCTGCTTAAATATATAATTACATGAGTGGTTTGAAAGCATAAGGACGTTATTCGAAATGGTCAAAAAACAGGCTTACAAAAAATAGTCAAATCCCCCATAGGTGCATAAAGTTGTTTCCAAATCTATGAAGATGTTCATGAATTTGCTAAAACAAGTGGGCAAGCTAAAGAGTTATGGAAATACAACTCATTCATGCTTTTGTTTGGAGAAAAGGAGGGAGGATGACGTGGGAAAAAAACAAGGTAGTTACACCTAGACTAGCTTTTCCTTCTGCCTTAAAACTGTTGTAAAGCAAGGCAGCTTTCAGAAAAAGCAGAACTACGCTTTAGTAACCAGGAATAAAAGCAGAATTGCTAAAATTGGTTTCCGGGATGTTTCCCAAGTGCTCCATGACCTAGTTTTAGCATGTGTTGACTTCTAGGACATGTGGAAGACAACTAGCATATAATGGAATATAGGAATCTAGGTAATAAGACAAAAATTATTAATTAATGTCAAATGTGGGTAAGTATGGGTTGATTATTCTAACAGCTGGTGGAAAAAATAAATATATGTTAAGAAGAGCAAAGGAGATGTTGTAGATTGAGGACGTAGTGATAAAGACATACGTGTAGATGAAGTTGTCGTGGACAGTATGAGGATGATCATAAAGTGCTAGTGATGGACATGACAACAGAATGAAGATAGGGCTGCAAAGAGAATGATTAATTTGACAAAGACATGATTAGATATGTGGCTATGAACGAAATTATGATAAAAACAAATATTGGTGATATAAAAGATGATGGACATAATTGGTGAAGACATTAGGTTGATGTGCGGCAGATGAATTTACATGGATGATCAGATTGGCAAGACAAATGACGAGAGAATTGTGATGTGACAGAGATCTTTATGTATTTACAAGCTGGGTTTTGTACATATTTTCTTAGTAGGATCGAAGAAAAGACCAAGCAGAGTATTGGATAGAAGTAGGTGCTTTTGTATCAATAGGTGTCGATTTACCTCATGGTTGAAGCCGTTCAAAATACAATAAGACTACAAATATTATATATTTATTCACATGTGCTATGTGTTGATGATTATGAGTTTAATTTGGTGAATGATTAATATAGGTTATTGATGAATATGATAATGCAGTAATTGTCTGAATGGAGATATGTGTTTTTTTATTAAAGTTGAATTTTGGAATAAGTATAAGCTTACCGATTCACCCCCCCCCTCTTGGTAAGCCATTGTGTCTAACAACCTTGAAAACTAAAATACAACATAAACTTAGAACCAAACAAAAGGAAGCGATATAAATAGAAATGGAACAGAAACAAGCTCATGGGTTATCACCGCTGGTAGTGACAGTCGGGTCTTGCGTTTACTCAATGATAGGACAAGGCCTAAAGAGTTCCTCATCTGAAGATGGTACACTGGGATTCAACGGTAGGAGAGCCGGTTTTCCCACAGAAGCATCATATTCACGAACTCGTTTGGAAAGCTGGGTAATTATCATCATAATCGGAAGAGGCACTGTAGATGCAGTAGCCATGGTAGGAGCCAGGACAACATTCATTGAACCAGATGGAGCCATAGAGACACTGGCACTACCTCCAGTATCCAAGGAGTAAATTCCTGGGGTTAATTATTTCTAGATGGCCATGACATCTCTGTGGGTGATGACTACATCTAATTCCACCATTTTGGCCTTAGCCTGTGAAATTGCCAAGCGAGTATGGCTCCATGTGGCCAACATTTCATCCATCAGCGATCCCATCATATTTTTCACGATCCAATAGTGGTTGGGGATGCCACCATCAATATCACGAGCAAGACTCTTGTTTACCAGCCTGGTTTCCCAGTCGTATATTATAGAGCGAACCTACAGAGAAATCTCATTGTTACAACCATCTACCTTTGTCACACGCGCCCCTCATTGTGCATGACTGCGACCACTCTCAGCACGCTGAGACATGCCATGCTACTTGGACATAGTATGATCATTCAAATGCATAACAAAACCCAACAAAGGCATATAGGACGGTTTTTGCAACAAAATCTGGGAAGAACAAGAGTGACCCTATATCAGAGCATAGTGGAACAACCTGAAGCACAAGAGAAAGATAATAAACAAAAGCCACACCCAAGCAGTTAGGCAAGAAATATCCCAATGGAAAGAGGGAGAAAGATTCATGACCACGCTAGAACCAACCGAAGGCACAACAACCATTAATGGGGAGAAAATATTGTTGTACCACTTCCATTCCCTTACCAAGCAAAATTGGACTGTAACTAGATAATGAAATGACCGCCGAGTCAAATCGTGACTTAGCTGAGTAGCTACGGTGTACTCCATTGAAGCTAATACATGTTGACAAAGCCTCCTCGAGAGGGACTAATTAATGTGTCTCAGAGAAAATGGAAGGGGACAAAGAGGATTAGCCGTACCAACTACTGTAGCGATCGTGCACATAAGAACATTGTTATGGACTTGGCGGGGGTAGAAGTTATGTAGAAAGAATATGAACAAATAGAATAAATCCTGAGCGTTTTCAAAATGTATATTTAACCGATCAACTCCATGCCACCTTCTTAGGTTCCTGCCGGATCACGGGATATAATAACCGGAAATTTTAATCATGACCGTGTTGTACCTAAACTCACCAATGGGACCTGTTGTAGCAGTGGAGGTGCCACTCTTCATCATGGACGTGACTACCGAATCAATTGTGATCCCAACATTAAAACTCAACTGATGACTAACTTGGTCATCCTGGAGAGCAAGACCCGCTTCATTAATGCGTAATGAGTGGAGGATAGGTGGCAATGTGATGGGATGAGAAGTAGAACATGGTTCTGCCACAATAGCCCTGTCCGTTCCATCCTTTCCAACTTGACTCTCGTCATCCACATCCGGGGTAAAACTTCATATTGATTAATAGAAATCATTTTTATTATTCAATCTATAAACTTCATATACCATGCTCAAGAAAAATATAAATCCAATACAATTAGAAAAATTTGTTTCTTAAAAAATTTACTGTATAAATTAAAAATTATTATTCTTTAAAATGATTAAATTTTAAATGAGTTTTTAACTAATTTCTCTAAATAAAATAAAGTCGTATAATTTCCAATATATATAAACAAATTAAAAACACATTATATATATTATGAATATTTTTAGTTTATAATATTTATAAATTTTAGGTTATAAACAACCCTCAAAATTGATACGATTTGCAGGAACTGTACTAGTCAGTGAAAAATCGTTGTTTCGGGCTTGCATCGTCAACTTCCCACTTGACCAAGTTGATATACGACATGAAACCAAGTTTGGATGATTGAAAAAGACATAGGTAAAATAGGTTTCATTTCTTAACATACAAATATGTAGGCTAACATCAGTCTCCACAAATCGTACCAATTTACAGGCCAAAGTCTAAACCAAATTTAGAGCTAGAATGATAAAAAATAATGCAGAGCAAGTTTATAAGGATGAATTTAGCGGAGGAAGAAATTACGCAGAAAGAATACCAACAGACAGAATAAATCCTGAAACACCGAAGTTTTTCGGTTTCCGATACACGGAGGTCGAAATTGGAAATAGGAACTTCAACATTTCTTTATTTGAAAAGACAAAACTTCTGAGATCCCAAATGTCGCAAATCAGAAATTGGGAAATCAGATATCGAAACATAGGGTGTTCCTTATTGCAAAACATACGATTTCTGGAATCTGAAATGTCCGAAATCGGAAATTGGGGAGTCGAAAATCAGAGCATATAATGTTCCTTATGGGAAAACATAAGATTTCCAAAATTCAAAATATCGGATTCCGTATTTTTAATTTATTTCTTGTCGACATCCGCTTTTCGCTTTAAATAAACTGAAAAGGATTGAAAAATAACTGACTCCTAACTAACTGTATAAGGACACTTAAACACGATGACTAATGGTTTCAAGATAAAACTATTCAAGGATATAACAGATGAAAGAAAACAACCAATTAATGTGCAAACATGCAAATCAAGATTACTTCTTTCAACTTACCTTAGAACAACTTAACAAATTAAATTAAAAATAACAATATCCAAAATGTTAAAGACACACAAATTGCAAAGAAGTACAAGGAATTCCAAATAACACAACGTCTATCTCTCTTTAAATAAGATTACAAACTTACAAGAAAATAAAATATTCCCAAAACATGGAATTACACAATCAAATAGTTTCTAGGTTTGGCCAAGGGCGGAACACAACTTGGCAAATAGGTCCATAATGCCATCGGCTTCCTGAAAATGAGCATTCCTCAACTGAAATTCAGTCTGGCAAATTTGGGAGGAAATCTCCTCCTCTCTCATTTTCTTCCATTCTTTTATGAACAGCTGTATCCGAGCTCTCGAAGCATGGGGAGCTTCAATCCATTTCTCGATTTCTTGCACTGTGAGCTGACTGATTTGTTGGATCAACTCTTTGGAATAATCAAACTACCTTTCCACTTGTTCCAAATGAAGTTTAGGCAAAGGTGCCTCATTTATAAGATCTAGAACATGTAAACTCAAATAGGTTAGCAAATTCTTTGAATCTGACTAGCTCTGTTCGGAAACCATTTGTCTTGCATTGATTAGAGCTTCAACTGAATCGTAGATACCCTTCCATGTCTCAATGGAAACTTCAGCTGTTTTGACTTGTAACTTGTCTAATATTGGAAAGCCATCAGGTCTTTCCTTAATATGCTTTTGCCAACCTGTTACTTGCTCTAAAGCAGTGGATACTCTTCTCATCCGATCATGGTGACCCTCAAGGGTTTTAGAATGCTTGCTAAACTTGTCGTACAACCCTTGCATCTCATCAAAACAAGTATACAAATCTATCACATCCTGTTAGAACTCTTGGTGTACTTTGTAGAGTACATGTTTGAAATCCTCAGGTGTTAGATCCCAAAAAAAGGAGGCTTTTGAGGCTAGATGAGCATCTTTCAGCTATTGATTGATGAGAGCAATTTGCTCTTCTTGTTGTTGATTCAAAACATATGCATTCCCAAGCTACTGCTTGAGTTGTTCAGCTTTGTTTTTCCAATGTTGTACTATGCCTTCATGTTCTCATTTCAACTGGCCGATTTCTTGTTCATGCCTCTGTTCTGGTTCTGCTAAGTCCCATTTGGCCTTCTGCAATTCCTTCTCTTTTTCACCAAGAGCCAAACTTAATTGTGAAACTAAGTTAAAATTAGCTCCAGCGAAAACTCCCATGGAAGTTGTTGTGTCCACTGCCCCTTGCTGGATATCACTTGTGTCTGCCTTCCTATTGACCTAACCAAGGGCACATACATGTTTGGCTGAGCCTTCTCTGTCTTTCTTGGCTCCCATTTTAACCACAGCTTTATCCTTTTTACTCCAATAATATTTTCCCATGGATACCACTACATCTTCTCCAAAATCTGCCATCACTTTTGATGATGAAATGGTCTGGTGGTGGATGGTAACCAGGGGATCAATTTGGGTTTGGTTTAAAGGAATGTCTATGCTAAGGGGGGGAATATTCATAGGAGTAGAAGAAGAGGTAAAGTTGAGTGATGTAAAAAAATTAGACATAGGCAAATCTTCCTTTTGAGAAAGAATCATAGAGGCAGAAGGAATGTCCTCCTGAAAAAATTGGGGAATTGGGGATGTAGGAGAAGTATGAATAGGTGAATTAACTGAAAAGGTGGGAATGATACTAGTAGCTACCATTATTTATGAGGGATTTACCTCAAAAAAATAATGCTAGAAAGATGATGAACCTAACATATTAGGAAAGCTTTGGATATTGGGCATGGATAACAGAATGGTAGTCATAACAACCTCAAGGTCTTCTTCCACGTTCGTATCATGAATCTCAATTTGAGCTGAAGATAAAGAGATTACCTTTTGTGCAGAAGGTTCTTGCACAAGTATCTATTGTTTCTTGCCAATTGAGATCGAAGGCAAGGGATTTTATTTTGTAGGTGCTTCTGGTAGTTGATCCTATTCAGAACCTACTTCAATCTTCTGTCTTTTAGTCTGAACTTTAGTCATCTCTGCCTGAGTTTCAAAATTTCTTTTGAGTTATGCCCCTTTCTGCAGTGTATCTTCCATTGTGGTAATAGAGGGGCTGGATGGGCCTTCAAGGACACCTTTTCCCTTGTCCTTGGGTTGAGCAGCAAGAACAACAACAGAGCTAGATGCATGTTCTCTCGCTTCTTTTTCTCTCTTCTCCTTTTCAAGATCTTGTTTTATTTATATTTTATATCCTCTTTCTTAGACAGTTCTTATCTTAAGATCCTTTTGATACTGGTACAGATGGGACTTGGTCTCTGGATCAGTAATTTTACCGATTGCCTCCTGAAAATTGATAGCTCCTTGGAACATGGAATCATCGGGATCATTTTCATGAACGTATTGAAATTTGATGTCCTCATGAGCAAAGGGATTAGCCAAATATGCCACTGGGTCATGCATTATTTTGGATGCCTCCCCAGGTTCATAACAAAAATCTCCTTTCCCACCAAGGATGCATGAGCAAGACTCTATAGAGTAAGGTTGCCAAGATTCATAGGAAATTTTGTCCAAGCCTTCTTCTTATGTTTGGTCAACTTGGGTAAAACCCCATCAATGACAGTCTGATAAGCGAATTCTTGAAGCACCATTCGGTCTGGAACTATTCTAGGAAGCAAGTGGACTATATTGCTGCCCCAAATCCTTATGTAAGAGAAATATTCTCCTACATACCAATCTCCATACACTAAAATGAGTTCCCCACCAATTTGAGAGAATGCAGGAGCATCAGCTTTGAAAATTTTGAAGTACATTGACCCGAGAAATAGGTCATAGAGCTCATAAACCCGAGGGATGAAATTCCGTCCCACATATCAGCGCAATATATATGAACAGATGGATATTTGTCCCTCCAATTCCAATTTAGGGCCGAGAAAGAAGTAGACCCGTAGAATGCATCCATTACAAACCCTAACATGTAGAAGGATGGTTTGCGGTTGGCAGGGGTTTTCTCATATTTTTCAATTTCGTAACCCAAATTGCACGAAAGAATTTGCACCCAATTGAAGGAATCACATGTAAGCAGGATATGGTTCGCCATAGGGATCCATTGTGCTTTGAATGAGGAACAATTTGATAACCCATATAACCTGCAAGACATGGGGCTAGCAACGAGAAGGGCTCTCTAAACAAAGAAATTAGATATGCTGCAAGTGAATCCATGATGACAAGTGTTGGGTCTTCTAGCCAAGACCACTTCTTCATAATTGAATTTGGCATGGCTTTCCTCGAAAAATTTTGACGAGAGAAGCTGCTTGGGGGTTTCCAATGCGTAAGCCCTAGCAAACACAAAACATTAATATTAGTTATATAACAAATCCATTGTATTGTGAATGATAATAAATACAATATTTTTTTATAAAAAATTAATTATCCACATTAATACAACTTTATATTTATTATAAATTAATGTTTTTCTTTATTGAAATAAATGTCCACATTAATACAATTATATACTCATTGCAAACTACCATTTTATTCAAATAATTTTCTTTAGGTAGGTGAGACCAATCCTATTATTGTTGACTCTTTACATGGTTGCATTGAGAGTAAGCCAATAAATATGTTTTTTAGATGTTTCCCATTATATAGGAGGTGAAGGTAGAGTCAAGGTTGGAAACCATGTATAAGGCATAAGGTCGTAGATTCCTTGAAGAGGAGATAAGAAAACAAGTGACATATTTGGAACAAAAAAGAAGAAAGATATTGAACAGTAAGGTCGAAGCAGAGTGGGAGATGAAAAGTAGGGTGTTGCAGTTGGCTAAGGGGATGGAAATATGAAATATTTTGATAACTTTTCTAGTCATCATAAATTTGTGAATACAATTTGGGAATTAAAAAATGAGGATAATGAAGTGGTTACTAGGTTTGAAGATTTGGCCAAAGTGGAGGTGGTACATTTTGGGGAAATCTTTAAACATGATGAAAAGGTCTCTTTGGTCGATGTAGTAAAATTATCCCAAAGAACCATGAATCAACTTCAAATAAACGTTCGGATTAGACTTGCATCGAACAAAACTCAATGACAGCAGAAAGCTATCAATTTTGGCATACCAAGCCCTAGGGGCTTGCTTGAGCCCATATAATGATTTCTTTAACCTGCACACTAAAGATGGATTAGAAACAAACCCTTCATGTTGTTGCATGTAAATCTCTTCAGTGAGATCTCCATTTAGGAAAGCACACTTCACATCCATGTGATGTACTTCCCACTACTTCGAAGCTGCAATAGCTAGAGCTAGCCTTATGGAGTCCATCTTTTCCACTGGTGCAAAGGTTTCATTGTAGTCAATACCATGTACTTGTGAGTAACCATTGTCTACCAATATTGCCTTATATTTCAAAGGTGAACCATCAGCAACAAACTTATTCTTGAAGACCCACTTACACTGAACTAGCTTCCTCCCTGGGGGAAGATCAACCAGTTCCCAAGTGTTGTTCTTCTGGAGTGAGTTGAATTCTTCTTGCATAGATTTTTTCCATCTTGGATCATCTGAGACATCTTCATATGTCTATGGATCTGATTCAACCATCAGATAGAACTTCTCAGCAAATAGAGGATCTTTCACACAAAGGGCACTCTCAAATTGAGATCTAGTCCTCCTAGTGTCATTAGGATTTCCAACTAGTTCCCCAGCTGCATGAATGGTATTTGCTGCCCATTTTGGTCTTGTAGGATTGTTAGGATCTGCAATTAAATCATCATTATCAGACATATCAGAATCAACAAACTCATTAGTCTCTTCACTTACAATCAATGGTTCTGGTGATGAAGAGGACTCTCCAACTTCAACTGCTGCTAAAGGCTCTTCTTCGAATTGAACACTTATTTCAATGAAAGATTTGTTACTGCTCAAGTTGATCAGCTTGTACCCTTTTGAAACTTCAAAATACCCAACAAATAAGCACTCCTGGCTTTGGGGTTGCAAAGCCTTCCTCTTTTCAGTTGGAATTCTAGCCCAAGCCTTTCAGCCAAAAGTACTGAAATGGGTCACATTTGGCTAGTGCCCACTCCAAGCTTCAAAAGGAGTAATACCATTAAGTTGCTTATGAGGCACCCTGTTCTGGATGTAGGATGCACATTTTATAGCCTCGGCCCAAAACTTTGTTGGCAAATTCTTAGCCTCCATCATGCAAGTTGCCATCTCTTTCAGTGATCTGTTCTTTCTCTCAGCAACACCATATTGTTGTGGTGTGTAAGGGATCGAATGCTGCATTTGGATACCTGCATATTTGCAATACTATATGAACTCAGGTTTAACATATTTACCACCATTTTCAGATCTGAGGATCTTGAGTCTCCTCCTAGACTGGTTCTCAACCAAGGCTCTATAGACTTTAAAAAGGTCAAAAACTTCAGACTTATGCTTTAGGAAGTAAACCCAAAAATACCTAGAAAAGTCATCTATGAAAGTGAGTGCATATTTGGCTTGAATCATGGACATATGAGGGAATGGAACAACAATGTCACTGTGGATCAACTCAAGAGGTGCAAAGGTTCTCTCATGACTAGCTCTCTCGTACTTGTGCTCTGGGTGTTTTCCTAGGATACAACCTTGACAAACTCCCTTAGAAAACTTGATCTTTGGTAACCCTATGAACATATATTTTTCACTCAAGTTAGAAAGATACTTATAGTTCAGATGGCCAAATATTTCATGCCAACACTTGCTTGCTTCATTAGCATGAATAAGAAGAGCAGAGGGGTTTGAGTAGGGTAGAAAATGGGAAAACTTGTATACCTTCGAAGTGTGATGAACAACACCTTTTGCTATGACTTTACCATTCGAAATCTCAGTGATTTCAACTTCTTCAAGGGAGAAGATGACCTTCTTTGGAGACCCAATGTGAGTCATCTGATACACTGACAAGATATTAGAGGCAAGACCTTGAACATACAACACATTATTGAAATTACCATGGTCAAGATCAATCCTACCCTTCCCCAAACTGTCAGTGAGAAAGTCACCTCCCAAAACTATTGGTGGACCTTTCGACATTTCAAGAGAGGAGAATGTCTCCCTTGTCAAAACCATATGTCTAGAAGCTCCAGAATCAATGATGAAGATAGGTGAGCTTGATGTGCCAGCAACCAAGGCATGTACTCTCTCTTTGTCTTCTGAATTTGATCCTCCTTCCCTCTTCTTTGAGCACTCAAGAAGGGAGATGTTATTCTTCTCCAGGAGTTGGGTCAACATGTCAATTTGCTTCTTCATACAAGAGCTCTCAGGATGATAGCCCTTACTGCAGTATTCACACTTGCTCATTTCTCCTTTATTCTTCTTCTTCCGGGAGTTCTTCTTGGAGCCTTAGGGCTCCTCTTGAGACTTTGACTTGTCTTTCTTTTGCTCAGGAGGATTTTTATCCTTTTTCTTGCATTTTGAATCCATCCTTAAATATCTAGCAACCAAAGCTTGGTCTTTGGAAGGTTTGATGGTACCCATCATCACCAATTTATCTTGCTCCTGGGTGAGGGGTTCCATGAACTCTGCAAGCTTAGGAATCTTCCAGGCTTGTGTTGTCAACTTGGTGGCATGGAAGGTCAAAACAAACATTGAGAATTCAGGACCAAGCTTAGAGAGTATGGCCAAGACTAGTTTCTCTTCCTTCTTTTTGATCCCACACTGTTTTAGCTGCAAAATGAGGGCCTTAAACTTGGAAAAGTAGAGTTGCAATGATTCGAAGCTACTGGGACTCGAGGAGATCAACACATTCTCAATTTGATGTCCTCTCATCTCATCTGTATTTCTAAAAATATCTACAAGCTTCTCCCAAAACTCATTAGGTGATGTCAATCCATCAAGATGAAAGAGGAGGTCTCTTGAAATGCTCAAACACAAAAGACCATAGGCCTCATCCCTCCTGTTGTGCCATTTAATTTTCTCTTCAACTGCATTGGGTTGTTCCTCAGTCCCATGGTAACCCTGGAGAGACCTTTCTCTCTCAACAATATCTCCATCTCATCTTTCCACTCAAAGAAATTAAATGGAGTCAAGATGATCTTCTGAGATTGGTCCATAGCTCAGCAACTGTGCCCTCTAGTCAGCAGAATGTGCTCCCAGTCAAGATATTGAAACTGCAATAGAAATATGGAAGGAGAAAAATCGATCTAAAAAGGGTCTGATACCATGTGTAAATTGAACCCAAGTGATCGAACAATTACACTAACAAAATTGCTAATCAAACATGCAAAATTCACACCAAAGGAGACTGAAATTGGAGCATAACACTAATCTGTATTGAGTAAGTGTAGAGTATCCAACCTTATGAACTAATAGGCTACTTAAATATATAATTACATTATTGGCTCAAAAGCATAAGGATGCTATTCGAAATGGTCAAAAAGCAGGCTTACCAAAAATAGTCAAATCCCCCATAGGTGCATAACGTTGTTTCCAAATCTATGAAGATGCTCACGAATTTGCTAAAACAAGTGGGAAAGATAAAGAGTGATGGAAATACAACTCGTTCATGTTTTTTTTTGGAGAAAAGGAGGGAGGATGATGTGGGCAAAAAACAAGGCAATTACACCTAGACTAGCTTTTCCTTTTTCCTTAAAACTGTTGTAAAGCAAGGAAGCTTTCAGAAAAAGCAGAACTGCACTTTAGTAACCAGGAATAAAAGAATACTTGCTAAAATTTGTTTCTTTGATGTTTCCTAAGTGCTCCATGACCCAGTTTTAGCATGTGTTGACTTCTAGGACATGTGGGAGACAACTAGCATAAAATGGAATTTAAGAATCTAGGTAATAAGAAAAAATAATTAATTAATGTCAAATGTGGGTAACTATGGGTTGATTATTCTAACAGCTAGAGGACAAAATAAAGTTATGTTAAGAAGAGCAAAGGAGATGTTGTATATTGAGGACGTAGTGACAAAGACATACTTGTAGATGAAGTTGTTGTGGACAGTATGAGGATGATCATAAAGTGCTAGTGATGGACATGACAACAGAATGAAGATAGGGCTGCAAACATAATGATGACTTTGGAAAAGACATGATTAGATATGTTGCTATGAATGAAATTACGATAAAAACAAATACTGGTGATATAAAAGATGATGGACATAATTGGTGAAGACATTAGGCTGATGTGCGGCAGATGAATTTACAGTGATGATCAGATTGGCAAGCCAAATGACAAGAGAATTATGATGTGACAGAGATCTTTATGTATTTACAAGTTGAGTCTTGTACATATTTTCTTAGTAGGATCTAAGAAAAGACCAAGCAAAGTCTTGGATAGAAGTAGGTGCTTCTGTATCAGCAGGTGCCAATTTACCTCATGGTTGAAGCCGTTCAAAATACAATAAGACTACAAATATTATATCTTATGTCACTTGTGCTACGTGTTGATGATTATGAGTTTAATTTGGTGAATGATTAATATATGTTATTGATGAATATGATAATGCAGTGATTGTCTGAATGGAGATATGAGTTTTTTTATTAAAGTTGAATTTTGGAATAAGTATAAGCTTACCGATTCACCCCCCCCCCCTCTCGGTAAGCCATTGTGTATAACAACCTTGAAAACTAAAAAACAACATAAACTTAGAAGTAAACAAAAGCAAGCGATATAAACTGAAACAAGCTCATGGGTTAGCACCGCTGGTAGTGACAATCGGGCCCTATGTTTACTCAATGATAGGACAAGGGCCAAAGAGTTCCTCATGTGAATATGGTACACTAGGATTCAATGGTAGGAGAGCTGGTTTTCCCATAGAAGCATCAGATCACGAACTCGTTTGGAAAGCTGGGTAATCATCGTTGGAATCGGAAGAGGCACTATAGATGCAGGAGCCATGGTAGGAGCCGGGATGACATTCATTGAACTAGATGGAGCCATAGAGACATTGGCGCTACCTCTAGTATCCAAGGACTCAAGTCCCAGGGCTAATATTTTCTAGATGGCCATGACATCTCTTTGGGTGATGACTACATCTAATTTCACCATTTGGCCTTAGCCTGTGAAATTGCCAAGCGAGTATGGCTCCATGTGGCCAAAATTTCATCCATCAACAAGCCCATCATATTTTTCACGACCAATAGTGGTTGGGGATGCCACCATCAATATCACGAGCAAGATTCTCATTTACCAGCTTGGTTTCCCAGTCGTTTATTATAGAGCGAACCTACGGAGAAATCTCATTGTTATAACCATCTACCTTTGTCACGTGCACCCCTCGTTGCGCATGACCGCGACCACTCCCAACATGCCAAGACATGCCACGCTAATTGGACATAGTATGATCGTTCAAATGCATAACAAAACCCAACAAAGGCATACAGGATGGTTTTTGCAACAAAATCTAGGAAGAACAAGAGTGCCCCTATATCAAAGCATAGTGGAACAACCTGAACCACAAGAGAAAGATAATAAACAAAAGCCACACCCGAGCAATTAGGCAATAAATATCCCAACAGAATGAGGAAATATTCATGACCACGTTAAAACCAACAGGAGGCACGACAACCATTAATGAGGAGAAAATATTGTTGTACCACTTCCAGTACCTGACCAAGCGAAATTGGACTGTAACTAGATAACGAAATGACCGCTGGGTCAAATCATGCCTTAGCTGAGTAGCGACGGTGTCCTCCATTGAATCTGATACATGTTGACTAAGCCTCCTCGTGAGGGACTAAATAATTTCGTCTCGAAGAAATGGAAGGGGACAAAGAGGATTAGCCATACCAGCCACCGTGGTGTTCATGCGCATAAGAACATTGTTATGGACTTGGCGAATGTAGAAGTTACGCAGAAAGAATACGAATAGATAGAATAAATCCTGAGCGTTTTCAAAACATATATTTAACCGATCAACTCCATGCCACCTTCTTAGGTTCCTGCCGGATCATGGGATATAATAACCAGAAATTTTAATCATGACTGTGTTGTACCTAAACTCACCAATGGGACCTATTGTAGCAGTGGAGGTGCCACTCTTCATGATGGACGTGACTACCAAATCAACTGTGATCCCAACATTAAAACTCAACTAATGACTAACTTGGCCATCCTGGAGAGCAAGACCAGCTTCATTAATGTGTAATGAGTGGAGGATAGGTGGCAATGTGATGGGATGAGAAGTAGAACATGGTTCTGCCACAATAGCCCTTTCTGTTCCATCCTTGCCAACTTGACTCTCATCATCCACATCCGGGGTAAAACTTCATATTTATTAATAGAAATAATTGTTATTATTCAATCTATAAACTTCATATACTATGCTCAAGAAAAATATAAATCCAATACACTTAGAAAAAAATGTTTCTTAAAAAATTTACTGTATAAATTAAAAATTATTATTCTTTAAAATAATTAAATTTTTAATGAGTTTTTAACTAATTTCTCTAAATAAAATAAAGTCATATAATTTCCAATATATATAAACAAATTAAAAACACATTATATATATTATGAATATTTTTAGTTTATAATATTTATAAATTTTAGGTTATAAATAACCCTCGAAATTGATATGATTTGCAGGAATTGTACTAGTCGGTGAAAAACGTTGTTTAGGGCTTCCATCGTCAACTTCCCACTTGACTAGGTTGATATACGACATGAAACCAAGTTTGGATGATTATAAAAGACATAGGTAAAAGGGGTTTCATTTCATAACATTCAAATATGCAGGCTAACATCAGTCTCCACAAATCGTACCAATTTACAGGCCAAAGTCTCCACCAAATTTAGAGCCATAACGATAAAAAATAACGCAAAGCGAGTTTATAAGGATGGACTTAGCGGAGGAAGAAGTTACGAGTAAGGAATACCAACAAACATAATAAAGCCTGAAACGCCGAAGTTTTCCAGTTTCTGAAACTCGGAGGTCGAAAATCAGAAATAGGAACTTCGACATTTCTTTATTTGAAAAGACAAAACTTCCGAGATCCCAAATGTCGCAAATCAGAAATTAGCAAATCGGATATCGGAACATAGGGTGTTCCTTATTGCAAAACATACGATTTCTGGAATCCGAAATGTCAAAAATCGGAAATCAGTGAATCGTAAATCGGAATATAGAATGTTCCTTATTGGAAAACATAAGATTTCCGGAATTCGAAATATCGGATTTCGGATTTTTAATTTATTTCTTGCCGACTTCCACTTTTCGCTTTAAATAAACTGAAAAATATTGAAAAATTACTGACTCCTAACTAACTGTATAAGGACACTTAAACGCGATGACTAATGATTTCAAGATAAAACTATTGCAGGATATAACAGATGAAATAAAACAACCAATTACTATGCAAACATGCAAATCAAGATTACTTCTTTCAACTTACTTTAGATCAACTTAACAAATAAAATTGCAAAGAACAATATCCAAAATGTTAAAGACACACAAATTGCAAAGAAGTACAAGGAATTCCAAATAACACAATGTCTATCTCTCTCTAAATAAGATTACAAACTTACAAGAAAAGAAAATATTCCCAAAACATGGAATTACACAATCAAATAGTTTCTAGATTTGGCCAAGGGCAGAACAAGACTTGGAAAATAGGTCCATAATGTCATCGACTTCCTAAAAATGAGCATTCCTCAAGTGAATTTTGGTCTTACAAATTTGGGAGGAAATCTCCTCCTCTCTCCTTTTCTTCCATTCTTTTATGAACAGATGTATCCGAGCTCTCGAAGCATGGGGAGCTCAGATCCATTTCTCAATTTCTTGGACCGTGAGCTAACTGATTTGTTGGATCAACTCTTTGGAATCATCAAACTGCTTTTCCACTTGTTCCAAATGAAGTTTAGGCGAAGGCGCCTCATTGATAAGATCTAGAACAGGTAAACTCAAATAAGTTAGCAAATTTTCTGAATCTGACTAGCTCTGTTCACAAACCATTTGTCTTGCATTGATTAGAGCTTCAACTAAATCGCAAATACCCTCCCATGTCTCAATGGAAACTTCAGTTGCTTTGACCTGTAACTTGTCTAAGATTGGAAAGCCATCAGGTCTTTCCTTAATATGCGTTTTCCAACCTGTTACTTGCTCTAAAGCAGTGGATGCTCTTCTCATCCGATCATGGTGATCCTCAAGGGTTTCAGAATGCTTGCTAAACTTGTCGCACAACCCTTGCATCTCATAAAAACAAGTATACAAATCTATCATAGCCTGTCAGAACTCTTGGTGTACTTTACAGAGTACATGTTTGAAATCCTCAAGTGTCAGATCCAGAAAGGAGGAGGCTTTTAAGGCTAGATGAGCATATTTCAGTTGTTGATTGATCAGAGCAATTTGCTCTTCTTGTTGCTGATTCAGAATGTCTGCATTCCCAAGCCACTGCCTTAGTTGTCCATCTTTGTTTTTCCATTGTTGTACTCTGTCTTCATGTTCTTATTTCAACTAGCTGATTTCTTGTTCATGCCTCTGTTCTGATTCTGCTAAGTCACGTTTGGCCTTCTGCAATTCCTTCTCTTTTTCACCAAGATCCAAACTTAATTGTGAAGCTAAGTTAAAATTAGCTCCAGTGAAAAATCCCATGGCAACTGTTGTGTCCATTGCCCCTTGTTGGATATCACTTGTGTCTGCCTTCCAATTGACCTGACCAAGGGCACATACATGTTTGACTGAGCCTTATCTGTCTTTCTTGGCTCCCCTTTTAACCACGGCTTTATCCTTTTTACTCCAATAATATTTTCCCATGGATACCACTACATCTTCTCCAAAATCTGCCATCACTTCTAATGATGAAATGGTCTGGTGTTGGATGGTAACCAAGGGATCAATTTTGGTTTGGTTTAAAGGAATGTCTATGTTGAGGGGGGGAATATTCATAGGCATAGAAGAAGAGGTAAAGGTGAGTGATGTAAAAGAATCATACATAGGTAAATCTTCCTTTTGAGAAAGAATCATAGAGGCAGAAGGAATGTCCTCCTGAAAAAACTAGGGAATTGGGGATGTAGGAGAAGTATGAATAGGTGAATTAACTGAAAAGGTGGGAATGATACTAGTAGCTACCATTATTAATGAGGGATTTACCTCAGAAAAAGAATGATGGAAAGATGATGAACCTAACATACAGGGAAAGCTTTGGATATTGGGCATGGATGACAAAAGGGTAGTCATAACAACCTCAGGGTCTTCTTCCACGTTCGTATCATGAATCTCAATTTGAGTTGAAGATAAAGAGATTACCTTTTGTGCAGAAGGTTCTTGCACAAGTGTTTGTTGTTTCTTGCCAATTGAGATCAAAGGAAAGGGATTTTCTTTTGTAGGTGCTTCTGGCAATTTAGCCTATTCAAAACCTGCTTCAATCTTCTGTCTTTTAGTCTGAACTTCAATCATCTCTGCCTGAGTATCAAAATTTCTTTTTAGTTATGCCCATTTTTGTAGTGTATCTTCCATTGTGGTAATAGAGGGGCTCGATGGTTCTTCAAGGACACCTTTTCCCTTGTCCTTAGGTTGAGCAGCAAGAGAAAACAAGAGAACTAGCTGCATGTTCATTTGCTTCTTCTTCTCTCTTCTCCTTTTCAAGATCTTGTTTCGACGAACCTCCAAAAAATGTCTTGAGGTAAAATCTCAGTAGTAAGTCGAGTTAGTGGCACACATAAAAGTATTATTAAAATGTAATTTCCAGTCTCCCAAGGTAAGTTAGAAAGGTTCAGTTGTAGAAAGACTCAATATTTTTACCCTCTCGGTGCAAATGCTAGTAGATATAGAAAGTGGTATTTTTATTTACTTATTAAAATTGAGGTTTTTTTTGTTAATAGATATAGAAAGTAGCATGTTTTGGAAGAAGGTATGTATCATGCATGTATTACAAAGTATTTTGTTGTATTTAAAGTTTATGGTAAATATAATTATGAATACAATTTATTATGTTTAAATTTTGAATTGAATATATTATTTTTTAATATAATTATAAATGTTTAAAGGTTTATAACTTAAAATAAAATGAAAAAGTACATTGTTCAAAACATTAATATTATTTATATAACAAATCCATTATATTGTGAATGATAATAAATACAATATTTTTTTTATAAAAAATTAATTATCCACATTAATACAACTTTATATTTATTATCAGTGAATGATAGCGAGGATCACTTGTGGAAAGGGATAAGGTCATGGTTTCAAAGGGTGGTCGACAAAGGGCGAGATGCCTGGGAGGGCTTGCAGCTGTGGGCTTCTCACATGGCGCTGCCTATCCTTGAGTCACTGCACCCGGTTACTCCTGATTTTGCACCTTTTTTCTTGACACCGGGTATTTTTGTGTTGCTGTGTTTCTCCGGTAGGGTTTGGCTCTAGTTCTACTTCATTTTTTGGGTTTTTTTAGCAACGCTTCCTAAGAGTGGTTGTATTTTGATGCACCTTTCTGGTAGGGTTTGGATTGTTTTTCTGGTTCTTGTTTTCTAGGTTTCTTGCAGCGTTTTCTTTTGGCTTGATTGGCTGGCTGCATTTACCCTGTGACCGATGTTCCTTTCTTTGGGGGTTTCTCTGTTTCTTCTGCTTCGAGCTACGGTGAGCTGATGTCCCGTGCTGGTTTCAAGCTTGCTTTTGGTTTTGTTTTATTTATCTTCGGTCTGGTTATCACGTTGGTCCCCCACAAGCGATCTACCACATGGAGTTCCTCCCCCACTCTAGGGGACTAGTACCAACCATGTTCAAAAAGTGGGAATTGGGTTTTTAATTGTCTTTCCTTCATCTCTACCCTGTAGGCACTCTTTCTATTCTGATGTTGTTTGATGGTTTTTATGGGTTACGTTGGTTTTCTCCTCCTGCATGCATTTTTATGATGTTTCTTATCACCTGGCCCTCATTAGCACCTGCGTCACTTGGTGTTTTTTGTCATTTGGCACTCATTGTCACCCTGTTTCACGGGGTTGACTCCTGGGGTCTTCTCTGTATCTTTAGGCACTCGAGTTTTTTGTTTTCCCGGAGATTTTGGGGGTTTGTCCTTGTTTCCCCTATCATCAGGTTCTTTTGGCCCCTTTGCGAATGGTCCTTACTTTTTTATCGGCCTGGTCTGCTTTTGCCAATTTTGCTCATTGTGGAACCTGGGGCTCCTCTGTCTATTAGGTGAATGGCGTTTCTTCCTCCTAGGTTTTTATCGCTTCCTCTTCTTGGGCCTATCCTTTTGGGCTCGATGGGTCTGGGTCTTGACTGTTTCTATTCTCTTGTTTGGTTCGATACCCTCTACCTGTTAGGGTTTCTCGTTTCCTGGGTTTTCTGCGGACATGTATATCCTTCTAGCAGGTGTGTCGGGACACCTATCGGACTTTTTTACTTGTCTTTTTTTTTCAGCCGACTTCATGGAAAAAGACGCGGGCGCTCCGCGGAAACCATCTCATTCTCGTAGGAGAAGGAAGTCAAAGGGTATCAAAGCACATGAGGGAAAGTATCACTTTATGCTTGGGACTAATATTTATATGGACCGGGTTGAGTCCCTCTCCACCCCAGCTCTAGTGGGAAGGCTGGAATATTGTCACTTGGGTAAAAAGGAATGGGTCGAGTGGGCAAATGAGCATTGGAAGCCGCTGCTTACTTACATTCCCACCATCAGTTTTCTCTCAAAAGGCTAGATCGTCTTTGTGTTTCTGGAAGCAGGTCACGCTTCTATCATCTTAGACTCTCTGTGGAGAATTGAGAAGGGCTCCCTGGTTTTGGGAAGATGGCACGCTCATTTTGACCCTTTAAGGGAAAGGGCGACAAAACGCCACCTCTGGGTTATTTTACCCTCGTTGCCTTCCCCCTCTGGAGCAAAGGTATCCTTGAAGGCATTGCCAATACCATCGGTATATTTGTCGCAGTTGACGACGATGATCATCTCTTTTACGACAAAAGGATGGCGAGGGTGCTTATTGAACTGGATATCTCTTCAGGTCTTCCAGTAGAGGTTGAGATCCTTTGTAAGGAGCGCCTCTTTGTTCAGCGTCTAGACTATCTCCATGTACCCTTCCGTTGCAGCCGATGTCATGATATCAGGCACTTGCGCAGGTCTTATCCTCACCTCCTCTAGGGTTCTAATAGCTCGAGCATGGATGGGTCACTTTCTCCTGCGCCCCAGCTTTCTCCCATTACTGATTCCTCTCTTGGCCATCTGAAGACAAGTATTTACTCTCAGGCTCTCTCTCTTTTCGGTGAAGTCACAGCCTCAATGCTTGAATCTTTGGATGTTTTTGATGTTGGTATTCCCCTTAGCAATCCTCCTTGACAAGAATTGCTCTCGGAACCCCCCTTGGAAACTTCTTCAGATTCCCCTCTCTCTCCGTCACCTCCCTGCACCACAACTTCTCCTCTTATGGATCCTTCTCCCTCAGAATCTAGCCTCCCCTCCACCTCAACTGTCCCTCCTTTACTCTCCTACAAGGATTTTCCTCCTCTCCCTCATCCTGTATCTCCAAATACCCAAGTCCCCTTACCTCTCAACCCCTGTTCATCCCCTTCCTTCTCAGATCCCTCCCTTCAGAAATCCTTGTCCATCTTTTCTGCAAACAACCCCTATCTCTCCCTATACCTTACTTCTGAACTCCATCTGCTTTCAAAACGTTACAGTCAAGAAAAAGAAAAAGGAAATGCAGGTCACACTTGGGTTAGAGCTTCCTGACAACCCACCTTACACCCCTCTTTCTTTGCGTATTAAAAATGCTGCAAGAGGCATCTCTGGAAATCTTTCTTGGGGACTTAGAGCATCATCTCCCCACCCATATGTCTCATTATGAAGATTTTATCCCTCAATGTCTATGGTCTGGGAGGCACGACCAAACAAAGTTCCCTTCGCTCGCTTCTTCTCTCGCTTTCTCCTGACTTGATTATGTTTCAAGAAACGATGTGCAGTACTTACTCGGCCCTCCTAGCTTTCTCTAAGCTCATGCCAAACTGGAAATTTTGTGCCACGAATGCCTTGAGCCTCTCGGGGGGTTGCTCACTACCTGGAACCCTCTTTCTGTCAGATGCCTTGCCTTTGAAAAGACCGCGGGGATTCTTGTCAAGGCCAAGTTCCATGGTACCTTGTCACCTTTGGTGATCCTCAACTGCTATGGACCCTACCGCAACCGGGAGCTCTTTTGGAATAATGCTTTGACTGGTGGCCTGCTTAATACTCCAAATATGATTCTTGCAGGTGACTTAAACCTGACTCTGATGACTGCTGAGATTTAGGAGGGAAAAGCTCAAATTTATCCTCTTGGGCCACACTTCAAACATCTTTTTTCGTCGGTAGACCTTGTCGATATAGCCCCGTCGTATGCAGGTCCCACCTGGAGAAATAGGAGGACTGGGGATGATGGGATAAGTAAGAGGCTCGATCGTTTTCTGTTATCCTCCTCTTTTATCCCTGAACTTCATAGACATCAGGTGTGGGCTCACCCCTTGGATATCTCAGACCATTTCCCCATTTGTCTTGAGTGGAAAACTTGTGAGGGGGCCCATAACTATCACTTCAAGTTCAATAGATCTTGGCTTCTGGACTCGAATTTCACTCTAATGTTCAAAAGGGGGTGGCTTGTTTTGATGCCCAAAGATGTTGATGATTATATGGGGTTATTATCACACAAGCTCAGAATGCTCAAAGGAGAGGTAAAGTCCTGGATCAAACAAAAAACTGCTGAAATGGATAAGGAATCCCTCAGCCTGGCTGATGACATCAGTTCTCTTTTGACTTCCTCCACCTTGGGCATTCTTTCTCAAGATAATCAGAAGACTCTAGATGAACTCAGATCGAAGAATAAAATCATTTTGGCTCATAGACTACTTACATGGAAGCTTAAGAGTAGATCCTTCTGGGTTGTACATGGTGATTCAAATACTAAAATTTTTCATGCCTTAGCATTAGGCCGTAGAAATTAGAATGATATCTGGGATTTAAAAGATGAGGAGGGGAACTGGGTGGATGATGAGGCTAGCCTGAAGACTCTGGGTATCAGACACTTCTCCCAGATATTCAAAGATGACAACATGTCCTGTATTTTGGCTCAGCTCAAAGTTATCATGCTTTTTCCTTCTATGCTATCCATTGACGAGGCTAGTTGCTTTATTGAGGAGGTTTCTTTGGTAGAGATAGAGGGGGATCTAAAATCTTTCAAAAAGGACAAGCGTCCTGGGTTGGATGGTTGGCCAGTAGAATTCTTCCTCAATTTCTTTGATCTGCTAGGTGGGGATTTACTAAAAGCGGTGGAATGCTTGAGGATATCTGGAAGGATCACTCCTTCCTTAAACTCCACCTTCCTTGCCCTGATTCCCAAGAAGGACAAGCCTATTTCTTTTGTTTATTGCAGACCCATCTCTCTGTGCAATTTGGTATACAAGCTCATTTAAAAAATTATAGCTCTCAGGTTAAAACCCCACTTAGATTCCCATATTTCTCAAGAACAATTTGGATTTCTCAAAAACATGCAAATTGTCGAGCCCATTGGTATCACTCAGGAGAGTCTACATACTGTCAAAAAAAAAAAATGTGCCCTTATCCTAAAGCTTGACTTGGTAAAAGCCTTTGATAGAGTCAACTGGTCTTTTCTCAGACTCATCCTGCTTCAGATTGGGGTTTCTCTCCAGGGGGTTAATTGGATAATGGGTTGCTTGTCATCAACAAACTTTGCTGTGCTGGTAAATGGAACTCCTTCAATTTTTTTCTCTGCCTCCAAGGGCATAAGAAAAGGTTGTCCCTTATCTCCCCTTCTATTCATTCTCGTCATTGAAGGTCTCATTCTTTTGATCAAGGATGCCAAGGCAAATGGACTTATCAGAGGTATAAAAATTTCATCAACCCTTTCTCTTACTCACCTCTTATTCATGGATGATGTTATACTTTTGGGTATCGGAACACTTGTTGAATGGATATCTTTTGAGGTCATTTTGAACACCTTCTGCAAGGCTTCAGGGATGAGCATCAATGTAGAAAAATTGAGGTTTCTCTTTAACAACATTGAAGAGGGCCCTCTTCTCAGTATAGCCCAGGTTTTACCCTACAAGATGGAACATATTACAAAAGGCTTTAAGTATCTCGGTTACTTCATTAAACCTCTGGGGTATAAGGTGAAATATTGGCTTTGGCTGATTCAAAATTTTGAAAGAAGGATAAACCACTGGTCTCATAAATGCCTCTCTTTGGGAGGTAGACTGGTACTTATTCAAGATGTTTTATCTGGCCTACCCGTGTACTGGTTGGCACTTGCACCTTTACCTGTCTCTGTTCTGGTCAGACTCAAAAGGTTAATCTTTGCTTTTCTGTGGGGTTCCTCGGGGGAAAAGAACAAGTACCATTTGGTTAACTAGCAGCACCTTTCATGGCCAAAAGAGGCAGGTGGCTGGGGTATTAAAAATATTTCCTGGTTCAATATTGCCCTATGATTAAAAAACCTCTGGCTGGTCTTACATGGCAACGGTCTTTGGCACCAGGTTACTATCAGCAAGTATTTAAAGAATAGAACAGTGGTGTCGTGGCTCAGGGACAAAAACTTTGTTGTTCGTGGTTCTTCCATTTTCTGGAATGGGTTCATGAATACCCTTTCTTGGCTCAGGAAATGCCTGGCATGGCATGTTGGAAATGGACAAGATGTCCTTGTAGGAGTAGACCTAATTATTGGCACTCCATCTACCTCTGATCTCCCATTTGGTCTTCAAGAATATCTAGAGGATTTTGGTATCACATCACTATACCAAGCACATAATTTTTTGCCAGGAATGCATGGATATTGGTATTCGGCTGAGGACTTGGATATTGGTGGAATTTGGAAAGAATCTTGGGACGACTATACGAGGGGTCTAGAACAAGCCAGAATCCGTCTCAATTCTAATGCAGACTCCTTAGTATGGGCACACAACAAATAAAATGGAAATGTTTCAGCGGCCTTGGTTTACGATCTGATTGTTCATTCATCCTCTCCCCCGACCTGCAGTAAGGTTTTTGCCATTCTATGGTGCTGCAAAATTGCTTTGAAAATTCGATGCTTCATTTGGCAGGCTTTAGGAAACAAGATTCTCACTTGGGAAAATCTTCAGAAAAAGAGGTTGGATTGGGCCTGGTATCTGTGTACTTTGTAAGAGGGTTGAGGACTCTGTCCATATTTGTTTATTTCCTGCTCCTTTATTAAAACTGTGCATGAATGTCTCTGTGAACGTTTTCACTATCATCCCCCTTCTCCGATCGGCTCACTCAGCTCGTACTTGGAAAGATGGTTTGCAGAGCACTCTAGACACTTGGACTGTAGCTATCTTCCTTTCTTTATATTTTGGTGCATCTATAAAGGCCGCAACCTCTGTATATTTGAAGGAAAAATTCCATCGGTCCTTGGCATGGTTCACCAGATTGAATACTTCACTCAGTTGTATCCGGTGGAAAGATTAAAGAACAAAAAACTCAGGATCATTGGACCTGGCCCAACTCTGGTCTATCCCTATGGCTTATTTGATGGGGTAGCTGCTGATTACAAGGGTGGAGTGGGGTTTTTTTTGGCTCTGAATGAGTTCCACACTTTTGAGTTTGCAATGCGGGTAGGTATTTGTACAAATACTAAAGCAGAACTTATGGCTCTTTGGGCTTTGCCGTCTGTGGAAAACATCATGGGGATCCCACTGCTGAATATTTTTTGGGACTCAACAGTTATCATTAACTAGGAAAACCTTCATGCCTCACTGGATCCTCCATATTTGAGTCACTAGTGTATGGACACCAGAATACTGATCTCCTACTTTTCTTTTCTGTCCTTCAACCATACATATTGAGAACACAATCAGCTTGCAGACAGGTTATCAAAAATATCCCAATCTTTGGCTCCTAGATGTGGCTCTTTCTCTAAGTTTATTGATGGCAATTTTGTCATGACTAATACTTTTCAGCTCTTTTGAGCATGGCGCAGGAGCTTTGCTCCTTCTTTTTTCAGCACCTTTTTCTCGGTTTTTATTGTTTATTTGGAGCGGGCTTTTTTTTTATCTCAATTTCTGCACATCTTGTATCCTCGATATGTATGATTGTTTGGGCAGGTCATGAAATTGTGAGACTTCTTGTATCAAATTCTTTGAAAGACCTTCAGTCTATATGAGCGATGTTCTTCTTCCCTCTCCATTGCTTACTCAAATTGTTGAGACCGTTTCTGGCTATATGCTTGAATCAACATACTCTCTATGTATTTTGCTCGAAAGTGCCCCACTAGATGGGATGTATTTCAGATGTCCTTTGATTCATTAATGAATAACAAGGTCGGGCTTTTTTATTCTGAAAAAAAAAAGAAACTTTATATTTATTATAAATTAATGTTTTTCTTTATTGAAATAAATGTCCACATTAATACAATTATATACTCATTGCAAACTACCATTTTATTCAAATAATTTTCTTTAGGTAGGTGAGACCCATCCTACTATTGTTGACTCTTTACATGGTTGCATTGAGAGTAAGCCAATATATATGTTTTTTTAGATGTTTCCCATTATATAGGAGGTGAAAGGAGAGTCAAGGTTGGAAACCATGTATATAAGGTCTTAGGTTCCTTGAAGAGGAGATAAGAAAATAAGTGACATACTTGGAACAAAAAAGAAGAAAGATATTGAACAATAAGGTTGAAGCAGAGTGGGAGATGAAAAGTAGGGTGTTGCAGTTGGCTAAGGGGACGAAAATATGAAATATTTTGATAACTTTGCCAGTCATCAGAAATTTGTGAATACAATTTGGGAATTAAAAAATGAGGATAATGAAGTGGTTACTAGGTTCTAAGATTTGGCCAAAGTGGAGGTGGTACATTTTGGGGAAATCTTTAAACATGATGAAGAAGTCTCTTTGGTCGATGTAGTAAAATTATCCCAATTATATCCTAATTTTGTTTACGAAGAGAATAACATGGAAATGATGAAAGAAGTAACAAAGGAAAATTTAGAGAAGACTCTACATAGTCCTAAAAAGGATAAAATCTTGTGTACTGACGGGACGCCAATAGAATACTTCTTGAGTCTTTTGGATACTCTGGAGGTGGATATACTAAGAGTGGTGGAGGATTCTAGGAAGCAAGGTAGCATGCTAGGGGATTTTAATGCAACATTTATATCTCTCATTCCAAAAAATGACAATGTTGATATTTTACATGATTTCTAGCTACTTCATTATGTAACACCATTTACAAGATTGTGGCAAAGATTATCTAATAGGATTAAAGGTATATTATCAACTAACATTTCTGATGAATAGTTTTATTTTTAACAGGAAGACATATGCAAGAGGCTATTGAAATATCCCAAGAAGGACTTCACTCAATAAGGATAAAAAAGATAAAGGAAGTGGTGTTATCGATTGATCTTTTAAAGGCTTATGACTGCATAAGCTGGTTATTTATGTGGATGATTCTATCCCAAGTCAGTTTTTGTGTTCCATTTATGGAATCCTTGTCATCGGTTTCCTTTTCAGTATTAATAAATGTAGCGACATTAATTTTTGTATCGAGCATGTGAGTTTATTTTATTCAATAAGTTGGTTTAATCAATTTATTTATGACCATAAAGAATAATTTGTACAACAATAAGTGTTTTTTTCTTTTTGCAAGAGTTGGCAAAAAAATGCAACAACATTCCAATGAGGAGATAAATCAAACCAAGTAAGAAAAAAGAGAAAGGGAGAGGAATAAATATGATATATATTGTCTCATTTTATAATCCTCTTCCTTTTATATTTATTTTCTAAGCATTTAAATTACTTGTCATGTTGGTTTGTAAATGTTATCCTACAATTTATAGGTCCAAACAAGATTAGTAAATGGTGTTCTTGGATTGGTCGTGTAAATTGTATACACACCTAGATCTAGCTCTCTTAAGTTACCAGCCTATGTTGTCATGCCATTTGATAATTATATTGGTCCTCCATGAGACCAATCTCAACAAAATGACATACCAATTCCACCCATAGATCGAAGTAACAAGAAACAAATCCCCCTCAAGATGGCTTGGGCATTGACCATCTGAATAAATCCCAAGGATTGAAATTAACAAGCTCAACCATTGCATTGATAACAATGAACATCAAGGATTGACCTTCACAATAATGCCGCGTACTACAACATTAAAGGGGAATTCAAATTACACCATTGTTCTCCTTTAAATGCTATGCACAGATGAAATACGTGACTTCATATGTCTGACTTTGAAATAAACAAGAGGCACGCCTTCATTCTTTGTCCCTTTCACATTTAAAATTGGGACCCTCAATCCCTGCACTCCCCTTACCAAATGAAAATACCAATGTTGATTTCCAATATATTTAGAGACAAACTTGATCACTACCTAGACCTTTATTGTTTCACTCACATATGTATACTTCTTTATAAAACAGATTATTGTACAATCATTTTACATGTAATCTATTAAATAGATTTATATTTATTGCTTATTAGTATTTGTAACAAAGTTTTGTTTTTCAATTTCTTTAACTACTATCTATACCATAAATTAGATAAACTTACTTTCAAACACATAAAATTATATTGTCTAAATATACACAATTTTCTCTCATTTTATAACTTCCAGTACTAAAATATTGTTGTACCACTTCCAGTACTTGACCAAGCGAAATTGGACTGTAACCAGATAACGAAATGACCACTGGGTCAAATCATGCCTTAGCTGAGTAACGACGGTGTCCTCCATTGAAGCCGATACATGTTGACTAAGCCTCCTCGCGAGGGACTAAATAATTTCATCTCGAAGAAAATGGAAGGGGACAAAGAGGATTAGCCATACCAGCCACCGTGGCGTTCGTGCGCATAAGAACATTGTTATGGACTTGGCGTAGGTAGAAGTTACGCAGAAAGAATACGAATAGATAGAATAAATCCTGAGCGTTTTCAAAACATATATTTAACCAATCAACTCCATGCCACCTTCTTAGGTTCCTGCCGGATCACGGGATATAATAACCATAAATTTTAATCATGATCGTGTTGTACCTAAACTCACCAATGGGACCTGTTGTAGCAGTGGAGGTGCCACTCTTCATGATGGACGTGACTATCGAATCAACTGTGATCCCAGCATTAAAACTCAGCTGATGACTAACTTGGTCATCCTGGAGAGCAAGACCAACTTCATTAATGTGTAATGAGTGGAGGATAGGTGGCAATGTGATGGGACTAGAAGTAGAACATGGTTCTACCACAATAGCCCTATCTGTTCCATCCTTGCCAACTTGACTCTCATCATCCACATCCGGGGTAAAACTTCATATTTATTAATAGAAATAATTGTTATTATTCTATAAACTTCATATACTATGCTCAAGAAAAATATAAATCCAATACACTTAGAAAAAATTGTTTCTTAAAAAATTTACTTTAGAAATTAAAAATTATTATTCTTTAAAATGATTAAATTTTTAATGAGTTTTTAACTAATTTCTCCAAATAAAATAAAGTCATATAATTTCCAATATATATAAACAAATTAAAAACACATTATATATATTATGAATATTTTTAGTTTATAATGTTTATAAATTTTAGGTTATAAATAACCCTCGAAATTGATACGATTTGCAGGAATTGTACTAGTCTGTGAAAAACGTTGTTTAGGGCTTGCATCGTCAACTTCCCACTTGACTAGGTTGATATACGACATGAAACCAAGCTTGGATGATTATAAAAGACATAGGTAAAAGGGGTTTCATTTAATAACATTCAAATATGCAAGCTAACATCAGTCTCCACAAATCATACCAATTTACAGGCCAAAGTCTCCACCAAATTTAGAGCCATAACGATAAAAAAAAAGCAGAGCGAGTTTATAAGGATCGACTTAGCGGAGGAAGAATTTACAAGTAAGGAATACCAACAGACATAATAAAGCCTGAAACACCGAAGTTTTCCAGTTTCTGAAACCCAGAGGTCAAAAATCGGAAATAGGAACTTTGACATTTCTTTATTTGAAAAGACAAAACTTTCGAGATCCCAAATGTCGCAAATCAGAAATTAGGAAATCGGATATCGATACATAGAGTGTTCCTTATTATAAAACATACGATTTCTGGAATCCGAAATGTCAGAAATCGGAAATCAGTGAATCGCAAATCGGAACATAGAATGTTCCTTATGGGAAAACATAAGATTTCCGGAATTTGAAATATCGGATTTCGAATTTTTAATTTATTTCTTGCCGACTTCCACTTTTCACTTTAAATAAACTGAAAAAAGATTGAAAAATTACTGACTCCTAACTAACTGTATAAGGACACTTAAACGCAATGACTAATGATTTCAAGATAAAACTATTGCAGGATATAACAGATGAAATAAAACAACCAATTACTGTGCAAACATGCAAATCAAGATTACTTCTTTCAACTTACTTTAGATCAACTTAACAAATAAAATTGCAAAGAACAATATCCAAAATGTTAAAGACACACAAATTGCAAAGAAGTACAAGGAATTCCAAATAACACAATGTCTATCTCTCTCTAAATAAGATTACAAACTTACAAGAAAAGAAAATATTCCCAAAACATGGAATTACACAATCAATTAGTTTCTAGATTTGGCCAAGGGCGGAACAAGACTTGGAAAATAGGTCCATAATGTCATCGACTTCCTGAAAATGAGCATTCCTCAAGTGAATTTTGGTCTTACAAATTTGGGAGGAAATCTCCTCCTCTCTCATTTTCTTCCATTCTTTTATGAACAGCTGTATCCGAGCTCTCGAATCATGGGGATCTTGGATCCATTTCTCAATTTCATGGACAGTGAGCTGACTGATTTGTTGGATCAACTCTTTGGAATCATCAAACTACTTTTCCACTTGTTCCAAATGAATTTTAGGCGAAGGTGCCTCATTGATAAGATCTAGAACAGGTAAACTCAAATAAGTTAGCAAATTCTTTGAATCTGACTAGCTTTGTTCACAAACCATTTGTCTTGCATTGATTAGAGCTTCAACTGAATCGCAGATACCCTCCCATGTCTCAATGGAAACTTCAGTTGTTTTGACCTGTAACTTGTCTAAGATTGGAAAGCCATCAGGTCTTTCCTTAATATGCGTTTTCCAACCTATTACTTGCTCTAAAGCAATGGATTCTCTTCTCATTCGATCATGGTGATCCTCAAGGGTTTCAGAATGCTTGCTAAACTTGTCGCACAACCCTTGCATCTCATCAAAACAAGTATACAAATCTATCACGGTCTGTCAGAACTCTTGGTGTACTTTACAGAGTACATGTTTGAAATCCTCAAGTGTCAGACCCAGAAAGGAGGAGGCTTTTGAGGCTAGATGAGCATCTTTCAGCTGTTGATTGATGAGAGAAATTTGCTCTTCTTGTTGCTGATTTAGAACGTCTGCATTCCCAAGCCGCTGCCTTAGTTGTTCATCTTTGTTTTTCCATTGTTGTACTCTGTCTTCATGTTCTCATTTCAACTGGTCGATTTCTTGTTCATGCCTCTGTTCTGATTCTGCTAAGTCCTGTTTGACCTTCTGCAATTCCTTCTCTTTTTCACCAAGATCCAAACTTAATTGTGAAACTAAGTTAAAATTAGCTCCAGCGAAAACTCCCATGGCAGCTATTGTGTCCATTGCCCCTTGTTGGATATCACTTGTGTCTGCCTTCCAATTGACCTGACGAAGGGCACATACATGTTTGACTGAGCCTTATCTGTCTTTATTGGCTCCCCTTTTAACCACAGCTTTATCCTTTTTACTCCAATAATATTTTCCCATGGATACCACTACATCTTCTCCAAAATCTGCCATCACTTCTGATGATGAAATGGTCTGATGTTGGATGGTAACCAAGGGATCAATTTTGGTTTGGTTTAAAGGAATGTCTATGCTGAGGGGGGGAATATTCATATGCGTAGAAGAAGAGGTAAAGGTGAGTGATGTAAAAGAATCATACATAGGTAAATATTCCTTTTGAGAAAGAATCATAGAGGCAAAAGGAGTGTCCTCCTGAAAAAACTAGGGAATTGGGGATGTAGGAGAAGTATGAATAGGTGAATTAACTGAAAAGGTGGGAATGATACTACTAGCTACCATTATTAATGAGGGATTTACCTTGGAAAAAGAATGATGGAAAGATGATGAACCTAACATACAGGGAAAGCTTTGGATATTGGGCATGGATCACAGAAGGGTAGTCATAACAACCTCAAGGTCTTCTTCCACGTTCATATCATGAATCTCAATTTGAGTTGAAGATAAAGAGATTACCTTTTGTGCATAAGGTTCTTGCACAAGTGTCTGTTGTTTCTTTCCAATTGAGATCAAAGGCAAGGGATTTTATTTTGTAGGTGCTTCTGGCAGTTTAGCCTATTCAGAACCTGCTTCAATCTTTTGTCTTTTAGTCTGAACTTCAATCATCTCTGCCTGAGTATCAAAATTTCTTTTGAGTTATGCCCATTTTTGTAGTGTATCTTCCATTGTGGTAATAGAGGGGCTCTATGGGCCTTCAAGGACACCTTTTCCCTTGTCCTTAGGTTGAGCAGCAAGAACAACAAGAGAACTAGTTGCATGTTCTCTCACTTCTTCTTCTCTCTTCTCCTTTTCAAGATCTTGTTTTGATGAACCTCCAAAAAATGTCTTGAGGTAAAATCTCAGTAGTAAGTCGAGTTAGTGGCACACATATAAGTATTATTAAAATGTAATTTCCAGTCTCCCAAGGTAAGTTAGAAAGGTTCAGTTGCAAAAAGACTCAATATTTTTACCCTCTCGGCATTCCTTTGCACCTCTCGGTGCAAATGCTAGTAGATATAGAAAGTGGTATTTTTATTTACTTATTAAAATTGAGTTTTTTTTTGTTAATAGATATAGAAAGTAGCATGTTTTGGAAGAAGGTATGTATCATGCATGTATTACAAAGTATTTTGTTGTATTTAAAGTTTATGGTAAATATAATTATGAATACAATTTATTATATTTAAATTTTGAATTGAATATATTATTTTTTAATATAATTATAAATGTTTTAAGGTTTATAACTTAAAATAAAATGAAAAAGTACATTGTTCAAAACATTAATATTATTTATATAACAAATCCATTATATTGTGAATGATAATAAATACAATATTTTTTTAATAAAAAATTAATTATCCACATTAATACAACTTTATATTTATTATCAGTGAATGATAGCGAGGATCGTTTATGGAAGGGGACAAGGTCATGGTTTCGAAGGGTGGTCGGTAAAGGGCGAGATGCCTAGGAGGGATTACAGATGTGGGCTTCTCACATGGTGCTGCCTATCCTTGAGTCACTGCACCCGGTTACTCCTGTTTTCACACCTATTTTCTTGACACCAAGTATTTATGTGTTGCTATGTTTCTCCGGTAGGGTTTGGCTCTGGTTCTACTTCCTTTTTTGGGTTTTTTTAGCAACGCTTCCTAAGAGCGGTTGTATTTTGATGCACCTTTCTAGTAGGGTTTGGATTTTTTTTCTGGTTCTTGTTTTCTAGGTTTCTTGCAGCGTTTTCTTTTGGCTTGATTGGCTGGCTGCATTTACCCTGTGACCGTTGTTCCTTTCTTTGGGGGTTTCTCTATTTCTTCTGCTTCAAGCTGCGGTGAGATGATGTCCCATGGTGGTTTCAAGCTCGCTTTTGGTTTTGTTTTATTTATCTTCGGTCTGGTTATCGCGCTGGTCCCCCACAGGCGATCTACCACATGGAGTTCCTCCCCCACTCTAGGGGACTAGTACCAACCATGTTCAAAAAGTGGGAATTGGGTTTTCAATTGTTTTCCTTCATCTCTACCCTGTAGGCATTCTTTCTATTCTGATGTTGTTTGATGGTTTTTATGGGTTACGTTGGTTTTCTCCTCCTGCATGCATTTTTATGATGTTTCTTGTCACTTGGCCCTCATTAGCACCTGCGTCACTTTGTGTTTTTTGTCATTTGGCACTCATTGTCACCCTGTTTCATGGGGTTGACTTTTGGGGTCTTCTCTATCTCTTTAGGCACTCGAGTTTTTTTTTTCCCGAAGATTTCGGGGGTTTGTCCTTGTTTCCCCTATCATCAGGTTCTTTTGGCCCCTTTGCAAACGGTCCTTACTTTTTTGTCCGCCCGGTCTACTTTTGCCACTTTTGCTCGTTGTGGAACCTAGGGCTCCTCCGTCTGTTAGGTGAATGGAATTTCTTCCACCTAGGTTTTTAATTGTCTTTCCTTCATCTCTACCCTGTAGGCACTCTTTCTATTCTGATGTTGTTTGATGGTTTTTATGGGTTACGTTGGTTTTCTCCTCCTGCATGCGTTTTTATGATGTTTCTTGTCACCTGGCCCTCATTAGCACCTGCGTCACTTGGTGTTTTTTGTCATTTGGCACTCATTGTCACCCTGTTTCACGGGGTTGACTTCTGGGGTCTTCTCTGTCTCTTTAGGCACTCGAGTTTTTTGTTTTCCCGAAGATTTTGGGGGGTTTTCCTTGTTTCCCCTATCATCAGGTTCTTTTGGCCCCTTTGCGAACGGTCCTTACTTTTTTGTCGGCCCGGTCTGCTTTTGCCACTTTTGCTTGTTGTGGAATCTGGGGCTCCTCCGTCTTTTAGGTGAATGGCATTTCTTCCTCCTAGGTTTTTATCGCTTCCTCTTCTTGGGCCTATCCTTTTGGGCTCGGTGGGTCTGGGTCTTGACTGTTTCTATTCTCTTGTTTGGTTCGATACCCTCTACCTGTTAGGGTTTCTCGTTTCCTGCGTTTTCTGCGGACGGGTGTATCCTTCTAGCAGGTGTGTCGGGACACCTGTCAGACTTTTTTACTTGTCTTTTTTTTCAGCCGACTTCATGGAAAAGGACGTCAGCACTCCGCGGAAACCATCTCACTCTCGTAGGAGAAGGAAGTCAAAGGGTATCAAAGCACACGAGGGCAAGTATCGCTTTATGCTTGGGACTAATATTTATATGGACCGGGTTGAGTCCCTCTCCACCCGAGCTCTGGTGGGAAGACTGGAATATTGTCACTTGGGTAAAAAGGAATGGGTCGAGTGGGAAAATGGGCATTGGAAGTCGTTGCTTACTTACATTCCCACCATCAATTTGCTCTCAAAAGGCTAGATCGTCTTTGTGTTTTTGGAAGCAGATCACACTTCTATCATCTTAGACTCTCTATGGAGAATTGAGAAGGGCTCCCTGGTTTTGGGAAGATGGCACGCTCATTTTGACCCTTTAAGGGAAAGGGTGACAAAACACCACCTCTGGGTTATTTTACCCTCGTTGCCTTTCCCCCTCTGGAGCAAAGTTATCCTTGAAGGAATTGCCAATACCATCGGTAGATTTGTCGCAGTTGACGACGATTATCATCTCATTTACGACAAAAGGATGGCGAGGGTGCTTATTGAACTGGATATCTCTTCAGGTCTTCCAATAGAGGTTGGGATCCTTTGTAAGGAGCGCCTCTTTGTTCAGCGTCTAGACTATCTCCATGTACCCTTCAGTTGCAGCCGATGTCATGATATTGGGCACTTGCGCAGGTCTTATCCTCACCTCCTCTAGGGTTCTAATAGCTCGAGCAGGGATGGGTCACTTTCTCCTGCACCCCATCTTTCTCCCATTACTGATTCCTCTCTTGGCCATCCGAAGACAAGTATTTACTCTCAGGATCTCTCTCTTTTCGGTGAAGTCTCAGACTCGATGCTTAAATATTTGGATGTTTTTGATGTATGTATCTCCCTTAGCAATCCTCCTTGCCAAGAATTGCTCTCGGAACCCCCCTTGGTAACTTATTTAGAGTCCCCTCTCTCTCCATCACCTCCCTGCACCACAACTTGTCCTCTTCTGGATCCTTCTCCCTCAGACTCTAGCCTCCCCTCCACCTCAATTGTCCCTCCTTTACTCTCCTACGAGGATTTTCCTCCTCTCCCTCAGCCTGTATCTCCAAATACCCAAGTCCCCTTGCCTCTCAACCCTTTTTCATCCCCTTCCTTCTCAGATCCCTCCCTTCAGAAATCCCTGTCCATCTTTTCTGCAAACAACCCCTATCTCTCCCTATACCTTACCTCTGAACTCCATCCACTTTGAAAACGTTACAGTTAGGAAAAAGAAAAAGGAAAAGCCGGTCACACTTGGGCTAGAGCTTCCTGACAACCCACCTTACACCCCTCTTTCTTTACGTATTAAAAATGTTGCGAGAGGCATCTCTAGAAATCTTTCTCGGGGACTTAGAGCATCATCTCCCCACCCATATGTCTCATTATGAAGATTTTATCCCTCAATGTCTGTGGTTTGGGAGGCACGGCCAAACAAAGTTCCCTTCACTCACTTCTTCTCTCGCTTTCTCCTGACTTGATTATGTTTCAAGAAATGATGTGCAGTACTTACTCGGCCCTCCTAGCTTTCTCTAAGCTCATGCCAAACTGGGAATTTTATGCCACGAATGCCTCGGGCCTCTCGGTGGGGTTGCTCACTATCTAGAACCCTCTTTCTGTCAGATGCCTTGCCTTTGAAATGACCGCAGGGATTCTTGTCAAGGCCAGGTTCCATGGTACCTCGTCACCTTTGGTGATCCTCAACTGCTATGGACCCTACCACAACCGGTAGCTCTTTTGGAATAATGCTTTGACTGGTGGCCTGCTTAATACTCCAAATATGATTCTTGCAGGTGACTTAAACCTGACTCTGATTACTGCTGATATTTGGGGGGGAAAAGCTCAAATTTATCCTCTTAGGCCACACTTCAAACATCTTTTTTCGTCGGTAGACCTTGTCGATATAGCCCCGTCGTATGCAGATCCCACCTGGAGAAATAGGAGGACTTGGGATGATGGGATAAGTAAGAGGCTCGATCGTTTTCTGTTATCCTCTTCTTTTATCCCTGAACTTCATAGACATCGGGTGTGGGCTCACCCCTCGGATATCTCAGACCATTTCCCCATTTGGCTTGAGTGGAAAACTTGTGAGGGGGCCCATAACTATCACTTCAAGTTCAATAGATCTTGGCTTCTGGACTCGGATTTCACTCTTATGCTCAAAAGGGTGTGGCTTGTTTTGATGCCCACAGATGTTGATGATGATATGGGGTTATTATCACACAAGCTCAGAATGCTCAAAGGAGAGGTAAAGTCCTGGATCAAACAAAAAACTGCTGAAATGGATAAGGAATCCCTCAGCCTGGCTGATGACATCAGTTCTCTTTTGACTTCCTCCACCTCGGGAATTCTTTCTCAAGATAATTAGAAGACTCTGGATGAACTCAGATCGAAGAATAAAATCATTTTGGCTCATAGACTGCTTACATGGCAGCTTAAGAGTAGATCCTTCTAGGCTGTACATGGTGATTCAAATACTAAATTTGTTCATGCCTTAGCATCAGGCCGTAGAAATCAGAATGATATATGGGATTTAAAAGATGAGGAGGGGAACTGGGTGGATGATGAGGCTGGCCTGAAGACTCTGGGTATCAGACACTTCTGCCAGATCTTCAAAGATGACAACCGGTCTTGTATTTTGGCTCAGCTCAAAGTTATCATGCTTTTTCTTTCTATGCTATCCATTGAGGAGGCTAGTTGCTTTATTGAGGAGGTTTCTTTGGTAAAGATAGAGGGAGATCTAAAATATTTCAAAAAGGACAAGAGTCTTGGGCCGGATGGTTGGCCAGTAGAATTCTTCCTCAATTTCTTTGATCTGCTAGGTGGGGATTTACTAAGAGCGGTGGAATGCTCGAGGATATCTGGAAGGATCACTCCTTCCTTAAACTCCACCTTCCTTGCCCTGATTCCCAAGAAGGACAAGCCTATTTCTTTTGCTGATTTTAGACCCATCTCTCTGTGCAATTTGGTATACAAGCTCATTTAAAAAATTATAGATCTCAGGTTAAAACCCCACTTGGATTCCGATATTTCTCAGGAACAGTTTGGATTTCTCAAAAACATACAAATTGTTGAGCCCATTGGTATCACTCAGGAGAGTCTACATACTATCAAGACAAAAAATAAATGTGCCCTTATCCTAAAGGTTGACTTGGTAAAAGCCTTTGATAGTGTCAACTGGTCTTTTCTCAGACTCATCCTGCTTCAGATTGGGGTTCCTCTCCAGGGGGTTAATTGGATAATGGGTTGCTTGTCATCAACAAACTTTGCTGTGCTGGTAAATGGAACTCCTTCAAATTTTTTCTCTGCCTCCAAGGGCATAAGACAAGGTTGTCCCTTATCTCCCCTTCTGTTCATTCTCATCATTGAAGGTCTCATTCTTTTGATCAAGGATGCCAAGGCAAATGGAATTATCAAAGGTATAAAAATTTCATCAACCCTTTCTCTTACTCACCTCTTATTCGTGGATGATGTTATACTTTTGGGTATTGGAACACTTGTTGAATGGATATCTTTTGAGGTCATTTTGAACACCTTCTGCAAGGCTTCAGGGATGAGCATCAATGTAGAAAAATTGAGGTTTCTCTTTAACAACATTGAAGAGGGCCCTCTTCTCAGTATAGCTCGGGTTTTACCCTACAAGATGGAACATATTACAAAAGGCTTTAAGTATCTCAGTTGCTTCATTAAACCTCTGGGGTATAAGGTGAAAGATTGGCTTTGGTGATTCAAAATTTTGAAAGAAGGATAAACCACTGGTCTCATAAATGCCTCTCTTTGAAAGGTAGACTGGTACTTATTCAAGCTGTTTTATCTGGCTTACCCATGTACTGGTTGGCACTTGCACCTTTACCTGTCTCTGTTCTGGTCAGACTCAGAAGGTTAATCTTTCCTTTTCTGTGGGGTTCCTTGGGGGAAAATAACAAGTACCATTTGGTTAACTAGCAACACCTTTCATGGCCAAAAGAGGTAGGTGGCTGGGGTATTAAAAATATTTCTTGGTTCAGTATTGCCCTGAGATTAAAAAACCTCTGGCTGGTCTTACATGGCAACGGTCTTTGGCACCAGGTTATTATCAGCAGGTATTTAAAGAATAGAACAGTGGTGTCGTGGCTCAGGGACAAAAACTTTGTTGTTCATGGTTCTTCCATTTTCTGGAATGGGTTCATGAATACCCTTTCTTGGCTCAGGAAATGCCTGGCATGGCATGTTGCAAATGGCCAAGATGTCCTTGTAGGAGTAGACCTGATTATTGGCACTCCATCTACCTCTGATCTCCCATTTGGTCTTCAGGAATATCTAGAGGATTTTGGTATCACATCACTGTACCAAGCACATAATTCTTTGCCAAGAATGCATGGATATTGGTATTCGGCTGAGGACTTGGATATCGGTGGAATTTGGAAAGAAGCTTGGGACGACTATACGAGGGGTCTAGAACAAGGCAGAATCCGTCTCAATTTTAATGCAGACTCCTTAGTATGGGCACACAACAAATAAAATGGAAATGTTTCGGCGGCCTTGGTTTACGATCTGATTGTTCATTCATCCTCTCCCCTGACCTATAGTAAGGTTTTTGCCATTCTATGGTGCTGCAAAATTCCTTTGAAAATTCGATGCTTCATTTGGCTGGCTTTAGGAAACAAGATTCTCACTTGGGAAAATCTTCAGAAAAAGGTTGGATTGGGCTTGGTATCTGTGTACTTTGTAAGAGGGGTGAGGACTTTGTCCATCATTTGTTTATTTTCTGCTCCTTTATTAAAGCTGTGCATGAATGTCTCTGTGAACGTTTTCACTATCAGCCCCCTTCTCCAATCGACTCACTCAGCTCGTACTTGGAAAGATGGTTTGCAGAGTATTCTAGACACTTGGACTGTAGCTATCTTCCTTTCTTTATATTTTGGTGCATCTAGAAAGGCCGCAACCTCTGTAAATTTGAAGGAAAAATGCCATCGGTCCTTGGCATGATTCACCATATTGAATACTTCACTCAGTTGTATCTAGTGGAAAGATTAAAGAACAAAAAACTCAGGATTGTTGGACCTGGCCCAACTCTGGTCTATCCCTATGGCTTATTTGATGGGGCAGCTGCTGATTACAAGGGTGGAGTGGGGTTTTTTTTGGCTTTGAATGAGTCCCACACTTTTGAGTTTGCAAAGGGGGCAGGTATTTGTACAAATACTAAAGCAGAACTTATGGCTCTTTGGGCTTTGCCGTCTGTGGAAAACATCATGGGGATCCCACTGCTGAATATTTTTGGGGACTCAACAGTTATCATTAACTGGGAAAACCTTCATGCCTCACTGGATCCTCCATATTTGAGTCACTGGTGTATGGACACCAGAAGACTGATCTCCTACTTTTCTTTTATGTCCTTCAACCATACATATCGAGAACACAATCAGCTTGCAGACAGGTTATCAAAAATAGCCCAATCTTTGGCTCTTGGATGTGGCTCTTTCTCTGAGTTTAATGATGGCAATTTTGTCATGACTGATACTTTTCAGCTCTTTTGAGCATGGTGCAGGAGCTTTGCTCCTTCTTTTTTCAGCACCTTTTTCTCGGTTTTTATTGTTTATTTGGAGCGGGCTTTTTTTTTATCTCAATTTTTTCACATCTTGTATCCTCAATATGTATGATTGTTTGGGCAGGTCATGAAATTGTGAGACTTCTTGTATCAGAGTCTTTGAAAGACCTTCAGTCTATATGAGCGATGTTCTGCTTCCCTCTCCATTGCTTACTCAAATTGTTGAGACCGTTTCTGGCTGTATGCTTGAATCAACATACTCTCTATGTATTTTGCTCAAAAGTGCCCCACTAGATGGGATGTATTTCAGATGCCCTTTGATTCATTAATGAATAACAAGGTCGGGCTTTTTTCTTCTAAAAAAAAAGAACCTTTATATTTATTATAAATTAATGTTTTTCTTTATTGAAATAAATGTCCACATTAATACAATTATATACTCATTGCAAACTACCATTTTATTCAAATAATTTTCTTTAGGTAGGTGAGACCCATCCTACTATTGTTGACTCTTTACATGGTTGCATTGAGAGTAAGCCAATAAATATGTTTTTTAGATGTTTACCATTATATAGGAGGTGAAAGGAGAGTCAAGGTTGGAAACCATGTATATAAGGTCTTAGGTTCCTTGAAGAGGAGATAAGAAAATAAGTGGCATACTTGGAACAAAAAAGAAGAAAGATATTGAACAATAAGGTCGAAGCAGAGCGGGAGATGAAAAGTAGGGTGTTGCAGTTGGCTAAGGGGACAAAAATACGAAATATTTTGATAACTTTGCCAGTCATCAGAAATTTGTGAATACAATTTGGGAATTAAAAAATGAGGATAATGAAGTGGTTACTAGGTTCTAAGATTTGGCCAAAGTGGAGGTGCTACATTTTGGGGAAATCTTTAAACATGATGAAAAGGTCTCTTTGGTCGATGTAGTAAAATTATCCCAATTATATCCTAATTTTGTTTACGAAGAGAATAACATGGAAATGATGAAAGAAGTAACAAAGGAAAATTTAGAGAAGACTCTACATAGTCCTAAAAAGGATAAAATCTTGCGTACTGACGGGACGCCAATAGAATACTTCTTGAGTATTTTGGATACTCTGGAGGTGGATATACTAAGAGTGGTGGAGGATTCTAGGAAGCAAGGTAGGATGCTAGGGGATTTTAATGCAACATTTATATCTCTCATTCCAAAAAATGACAATGTTGATATTTTACATGATTTCTAGCTACTTCATTATGTAACACCATTTACAAGATTGTGGCAAAGATTATCTAATAGGATTAAAGGTATATTATCAGCTAACATTTCTGATGAATAGTTTTATTTTTAACAGGAAGACATATGCAAGAGGCTATTGAAATATCCCAAGAAGGACTTCACTCAATAAGGATAAAAAAGATAAAGGAAGTGGTGTTATCAATTGATCTTTTAAAGGCTTGTGACTGCATAAGCTGGTTATTTATGTGGATGATTCTATCCCAAGTCGGTTTTTGTGTTCCATTTATGGAATCCTTGTCATCGGTTTCCTTTTCAATATTAATAAATGTAGCGACATTAATTTTTGTATCGAGCATGTGAGTTTATTTTATTCAATAAGTTGGTTTAATCAATTTATTTATGACCACAAAGAATAATTTGTACAACAATAAGTGTTTTTTTCTTTTTGCAAGAGTTGGCAAAAAAATGCAACAACATTCCAATGAGGAGATAAATCAAACCAAGTAAGAAAAAAGAGAAAGGGAGAGGAATAAATATGATATATCTTGTCTCATTTTATAATCCTCTTCCTTTTATATTTATTTTCTAAGCATTTAAATTACTTGTTATGTTGGTTTGTAAATGTTATCCTACAATTTATAGGTCCAAACAAGATTAGTAAATGGTGTTCTTGGATTGGTCGTGTAAATTGTATACACACCTAGATCTAGCTCTCTTAAGTTACCAACCTATGTTGTCATGCCATTTGAGAATTATATTGGTCCTCCATGAGACCAATCTCAACAAAATGACATACCAATTCCACCCATAGATCGAAGTAACAAGAAACAAATCCCCCTCAAGATGGCTTGGGCATTGACTATTTGAATAAATCCCAAGGATTGAAATTAACAAGCTCAACCATTGCATTGATAACAATGAACATCAAGGATTGACCTTCACAATAATGCCTCGTACTACAACATTAAAGGGGAATTCAAATTACACCATTGTTCTCCTTTAAATGCTATGCACAGATGAAATACGTGACTTCATATGTCTCACTTTGAAATAAACAAGAGGCACACCTTCATTCTTTGTCCCTTTCACATTTAAAATTGGGACCCTCAATCCCTCCACTCCCCTTACCAAATGAAAATACCAATGTTGATTTCCAATATATTTAGAGATAAACTCGATCACTACCTAGACCTTTATTGTTTCACTCACATATGTATACTTTTTTATAAAACAGATTATTGTACAATCATTTTACATGTAATCTATTAAATAGATTTATACTTATTGCTTATTAGTATTTGTAACAAAGTTTTGTTTTTCAATTTCTTTAACTATTATCTATACCATAAATTACATAAATTAGATAAACTTACTTTCAAACACATAAAATTATATTGTTTAAATATACACAATTTTCTCTCATTTTATAATTTATTAAAGTTTTACGTTTCATTTCCCCGCTTTGCGGGACACATGGAAAATGGTTTGCAACCAAATTCAATTGACACATAAACTTATCCCAATCATTGGCCTAAAAATCGGATTGGTGAAGGCGTAGAAAAAGAGAGTTTTGGGAGTCGATCAAACTTGGGAAAACGCTTTACAACGTAATTATTTGTTGAAATTTGTCAATTGGTTAAGTGTACGCAAAGTTTTGTGAAATGGCTAAGAGAGGCTGAATGCGCCACGTAACATCTATTGCAGTAAGCACTAACGTTAAAATAGAAGTAAGTCGGGGCCAGGTCTATCGAAAGAATGGAATCCGATGCACGCCATACTTTCTTTTTCGCTTACAGCTGGCATTTTGATCATCTTCGTCCATCTTATTCCACCGTTTCATCTTCACCGTCCATTTAGCCCTCTCCACCTATAAATTGATGAGCTCGAGCCTTAAGATATCATTCATTCGTCTTTCTTCCATCGTCCCTTAATTGGGGTTGCTGGGATAATTGCGATGGATGTTCTCTTCCATGGGAGGGAGAAGCGTTGGAAAAAGTAGCAGTGCGAGGTTTAGTATGTTAAACGCTTGGCTATTGAGGGCGCTCGCGAAGATACCGTCTCGTACAGGTTTTGGTTTTGAGTTTTAGTTTTATATATCGCGTCTTAGGGCTGTTTAAAACTCGATTAGGTGCGTTCAGAGGAGACTAGGATTTTCTATATATGTGCAACACTTGGAGTTTGTGTTTTTCGCAGTTTCAAACTTGGCTGTTTTCGACGCCCACTGCCGAGGCCATACGGGTCTATTATGTTGGTTCTCTCTTTCACCGATTTGATCTCTTGTTAGTTTCTGTTCTCACTGAATATTTGTGTTTTCTACTGTATTTATTTGTCTTTGTTTAACTCTAACCCTTAGGTTTGGGTAATTTGTAGATTGGGTATGAGTTTTTCTTTCAACAGATGTGGGATTTTGATCGATAGGTTCATGGAGACCCACGTGAATCGTTACGTTCATAAAGGCCTACGTGCAGTCAATCATCTGTGTCTTTTCTTTTCCTCTATTTAGATTTTAAATGGTTTTTCTTTTGATTTCTATCTATTGCCATTAGTTACTCATGGAACCTGACTCTGTCCAGACATTTGTATTAATCGACCTGTTACGCCATCTTTTCCATTTATTTTCTTTTCCATTTATTTTCAGGTATTTTGCCTAAAAATACAGATCATTTGGGGAGATCATTTGGTACAACGCTCATCTGTACATGGTTTGAAATTTGTTCAGCACCAAGTATTTTGTGATATGTTACAATTTTATTTAACTGCCTTAAGAGTGAATGATGTGTTGGTACTGATAACAGTACTGCCGGACCTTTTATGTTTATTGGTTTGCAGAAGTGGATAAGGATACTTCAAGTTTGCAAGGATCTTCATAACATTGGCGATATCCCTAGGAAGTATTATTTATGTCACACAATCTCCAGCAAGTATTACTTGTTTATCTGGGGTGGTTGTCATTTAATGGAAGTTAGTATAGCTAGTTATTGGTATAAGCCCTACAGGGGATTTGATGATATTGGTAGTTTTTGTGGTGGCTAAAATCATTGAATTCCGTAGTTAGTATAGCAGCTTAAACATTGTATAAGCCCTACAGGGGATTTGATGTTATTGGTAGTTTTTATGGTGGTTAAAATCATAGAAGTCTTATCCGTCATAGCTTATTTGAGAGATTATTGATCCTGGCGTTGCAGTGGCTTGATTGTAAAGTGATCATGAGGTGCGCAACCCTTCTCCAGCATATCTTTCAGCACTTTCGGTTTATGACCAATTTGAAAGACTATTGGTCCTGGGGTTGCAGTGGGTTTATTGTAAAGTGTTAATGACGTGCTTAGTCTTCTCCTGCCAATCTTTCAGCATGGAACACCTTTCTGTTTTAAGGATTTCTCATATTTTGGGTAAGTTTAAAGGATTTGATCATTTATTCATCTCCTAAGGAGGTTATTAGTTCAAAGATTGCAACCTTAGATTGTGAAGGTCGAGACATCCGTGGGATCGAGGATCACTTATTTATTGTATAACTGATCTGATATGCAACTACATTTTGCAAGTGATCTGTTAAACCAATGATCAGAAGCTGAGCCATCTTTTGAACATTCAAGCTCATCTCTCAGGAGGTTTGTTAATGCAATGATCAGAAGCTCTGATCTTGTATAACTGTGAAATGCATCAAGAGGCCTGTTAATGCAATGATGAGATGCGGGGCCTATTTTTTATATATTTTTAAGAGCTCCGTTTTAGAAGTTTCTTATAAAGTTCTGAAATTTTAGGGTTGTAGTGTTGGTTCCGGTGGTCCTCTGGAAGAGGTGTGCATTAATACTTCATGCTTAGAATCATCAACAGAGGGAACGATACGTGAACTTACTTCAACATTGATGTGAACTAGCGCTTCAACATTGATCAACGGAGTGCAGGATACGTACAAGTTAGGGTTTATACTAGCTACAATGAACAACATTTTTATATCGTCCGCCGTGGGAGTGAATTGAAACTAATGACGTAGGTAATACAATCCTCTTTGCTTGTAATTTTAGCTTCTTTTTTTTAAAGTTTGAACTCCATTTTGTTTGTTCTGTACACAGTATTTTGGAAGTGGCATATCAAATTTATACCCACAAAATAGGGGAAAATGACTAACTGTCTTGCCAGTTAATGTTCAATTCTTCCAGAATTCCTTTGGACTGGACTATCTCCCTGAAATGGTTCATTGCCGTTGGCGGTTTTAATCAGTGGCTTCTAAAATCCAGGATAGAATTCAAATGAAAAGAGTGTTTTGTATGTTTATATGTTAATGCTTTGTATACAGCAGGCATGTTTATTGCTGTCCATTTCAACCCGGTCACTTCTCGTTATGGAGCTGCTGTTCTATGTAGATCTCTCTTTTGCGGCATGCATCTATTTGGTTGCAAATCCAAGCATACTCCAGATGTTGCGGTATCAAATTCGTACAGTGACAGTAGTGTTGCAGAGTATGGCCCTTCTATGTTTTCAATGTATACCACCAGGATGTGGAATGGGCTATTATGGTGTTTATTAATACGCCTCCAAAACTACTTTTCCCTTATCCTCCAAGACCACTTTTCCCTTGTTCGTGTTCAATTTTCAGTTTTTGCACGCCATGAAATTAGACTCTTCCTGCAGTAGGAGAAGATGATCTGATCAGGAATACAGCATAAATATTGAGCTGCCGGACAGTTTGATGGGGGAAATATTTTAGTATTGTTGATCTTAGTTTAACCATCATAACCTTACCCGTGGCATGGTTACAGTATCTCTGGATGTGAATTTCAGAGCTTCAAGAGTTATTTTTCTTTGTTGTCTGGTCCCCATCCCCTAGGTGGACATTGATATCGATACATCCTTCAAGCGACCGTGTTGGTGTACATCCTTCAAGCGACCGTGTTGGTGTTATATTTCAGGGTATTAAGTGAGCGGTTTATATCTCAGGGCTTCTTTCAAGCGAGCGTGTCAGGATTTTTCCTCGTATTTCGCAGGTCTTCACACAGGCGAGCCTTTTCAGTTCTCACTCCAGGCGAGCGTTTGTAGTTCTCTTTTCAAGCACGAGTGTTTAGGTTTTCTATCAGGTCTTCATGCAGGCGAGCGTGTTATCGGGTCGTGATTTTCAGAGTCATTTTTTTTCTCGTCCCCATCGCCTTGATGGACATTTCAATACTTCCTTCAACCGACCGTGTTAGAGTTTTATCCCAGGGCTTCCTCCAGGCGAGCGTGGCAGAATTTTTCCTCCAGGCGAGCGTTTTCTCATTTCTCCCTCCAGGCGAGAGTTGCGAGCATGTTCTCAGTTCTCCCTTCAAGCAATCTTTTCTCTCAGGCATTCATGCAGGCGACCGTGTTCTCTGGGTCTTCCTTAAGGCGTGCACGAGAAGATGTTGTATATGCATTACTACCAGACTGTGTTTTGCTGAAAAGTCGAGCCGCAACACCATAAAATTGGTTCTGCCTTCTCTTTATTTATCGTATGGCATGCCTTTTACGCGATGTACTTTCTACAAAGTAGATTCTGTTATCTACAATAGACTGTCTCCTTCTCTGTTCTTTTATAATCGAGCAGGTTCTGAGGCATTTATTGAGGAAAAATAAGATGACATCCTTTATCACTCCAAACTTCTTTTTCCTTCTCATTTACCAGCCAAAGCCTTTTAGCATTGCTGTTTCTCTCTCCCTATTTACCAAATTCTTTTCTTCGGCCGTAGCAATTGGCTTTCTTTTCTGATATTGTCATTATTTTAGGTACGGTTCAGTGAAAATGGATGTGTACAAATGTGGCTCGTTTCTTATTAGGCGAGGAGGGTGGATGGGCATACATACCAAACCGTACTGTGTTGTAAATATCAAATTCTTTTCTTCAACTATTTGATCCTTAAACCTTGTAAATGTATTGAGAGGATCTGAGATTTTCCTCCCCTTCTTTATGGTTTGATGTTCTCAAAAATATTGTTTGTATTAGACTGGGAACAGTTTTGAATTGTTGAAATGTATTATATGTTTTCCAAAGTGGTGCCTAGCAATTTGAAATATCAGTAGTTTTTGGAATTGTTGAAATGTATAATATGGGTGTGCCTTCGGTGTAATATAATGAATTATATTTTCAAAGTTGTGCTGAACAGTTTCATGTATCAATCGAGACTCTTTTTTTGACGATTCTTAAAACACATGCATCCTAGGGAAACTGTAGTGCGGCGTTGGGTTTTGAACTCTTCCTCTCCATGGATGAAACAAAAGCAAAATTTACAGATCAAGAAGAAAAATACATGTTATGGATCAATCAAAAGAAAAACCTTCAAAGTTGTGCCTAGCAAATTTGAAATATCAAGAGTTTTTAGAATTGTTGAAATGTATAATATGGGTGTGCCTTTGGTGTAATATAATGAATTATATTTTCGAAGTTGTGCTGAACAGTTTCATGTATCAATCGAGACTTTTTTTTTGACGATTCTTAAAAGACATGCATCCTAGGGAAACTATAGTGCGGCGTTAGGATTCTTAAAAGACATGCATCCTAGGGAAACTATAGTGCGGCGTTGGGTTTTGAACTCTTCCTCTCCATGGATCAAACAAAAGCAAAATTTACAAATCAAGAAGAAAAATACATGTTATGTATGGATCAATCAAAAGAAAAACTTGCAAATCAAGAAGAAAAATGCATGTTAATGATGAAAGAAGAAAAAACATGTTAATGATGAAAGGCATGGCATAGCGAGCGAACTGTTGTATAAATGGTTAAACTTTGTTTCGAGATGTGAAACCTAATTTCCACGGGGTATCTAAGAGTTGTGAAGAGTTAATTTCAACAGGGTATCTAAGAGTTATGAAGAGTTGCAAAGAAGGGTTATATAATAGTCATGTTTCATATTGCAACATTGAAACTCAATTACCCATGGATAGAGTCGCAAAGAAGAAGGATTGCAAGAGTATGAAACTCAATTTTAACAGGCCATCCTAAGAGGATACATGGGAGGATAGAATTATAAAATAACTTTGTTCAAAATAAGTTTAGTTGCTTAGATACTGACCTGTAAACTATGTACCTAACCATTTGCATCGGGGCCCACCTCACTTTGTCCTGTGATAGATTACTTTGTAAGTAATCTTTCAGTGACATGGAGACCATCAACAACAGATTTTGTATTTTTTTTGCATTTTTATTGCAGATCAATTCTACAACAAACTATTATTACACTTCCATATGATGTAATAATGAAGAAATAGTATACCAAATCAAATTGAAATTGTGTTCTAAATGCTTGTAATTTGAAATTCAATAGTTATGAATTTGATAAAGCTAATGTTTTAAATCTTTCTAGTTATTTTTAACGAGTTGACGAAACTTCGTTATCTTTCAGTGACATGGAGACCAAGTACAACAGATTTTGTATTTTACTTGCATTTTTATTGCAGATCAATTCTACAACACTATTATTATAGTTCCATATAATGCAATAATAAAGAATTCTAATTTACCAAATCAAATTGAAATTGTGTTCTAAATACTTGTAATTTGAAATTCAATTGTTACGAATTTGATAAAGCTAATGTTTTAGATCTTTCTAGTTATTTTTATGGAGTTGACTAAAATTATACAGTTTGAAACATACATTTGCAATTTCCATAAAAGTTTCAATCAAAACTTACAATTTTAAACTTGCACTTAAAAAACAAAATTTTGCATGACTAAATTTATGGATGGATGAATTTGAGAGCACTTGGTGTGAAAGTAGGTGTTGGAATCGGTTGTTGCTCAAAAACTAGTGCTGACTTCTAAGCCACATGTTAATTGTATTTAAGCCCTAACCTTTTCCTACTTGAAATCAAAATCATAACCATAGAATATAGTGGCAGAATTTTTGTAATGCCTTAACCATTGTCTATCCTTCCCTCTTTGTTGTTCTTTAGGTCCTTTCTGTAGTAGATAACTTTTGACTTGCACTTTGGTGAAAGTAGGTGTTGGAATCGGTTGTTGTTCAAAAACTAGTGTTGACTTCTAAGCCACATGTTAATTGTGTTTAAGCCCTAACCTTTACCAGCTTGAAATCAAAATCATAACCATAGAATATAGGGACGCCTCTTATTGGGCTCTTTCTTCCCTACAGATACTCGCAAAAGTTCACATTGATCCTTACAATGCCCAATGCCCTTATGTCCGACATTGAGTGCACCATACATCTTTGTGGACGTCTCATCCCTTCTTAATATCTTGCAATTGAATAGTAAGGTTGGCCAGTTGCGACTGGACTTGGTTCATGCCAACCCTCTTTTCGACAACTGGTGAGTTCTCCAACTTCATCGCAATTTCCAAAGCCTCGATCTGCAACGCAATCTTTTGTTGCATTAATGTCATACGAATGTATAGCACTAAAGCTGCGATAGATCATTCCTTATACTGGATGTCGCTCATCTCATAGCTGACCTTAGCCATCAGAGTTTTAAATCGCTAATCAAAATCCCACATGGACTTATTCAAATATTGCTTTATATCCTCCAACTCAGTAATGTATTATGACTCGGATTTGGACTTCTTGATTTCTTCGATTGCATACGAATGTATAGCACCAAGGTTGTGATAGACCACTAATTAAAATCCCACATGGACTTATTCAAATATTGTTTTATCTCCTCCAACTCAATAATGTATTGTGACTCAGATTTGGACTTTTTGATTTCTTCAATTGCATACGAATGTATAGCACCAACGTTGTGATAGACCATTCCTTATACTAGATGTTGCTCATCCCATAGCTGACCTTAGCCATCAGAGTTTTAAACCATTCCTGGGATGCATGCAGAGGAAGAAGCGTGTAGCCTTCCTAAGACGGCCCTACCTGCACTAGTCAGCAGTCAATCTGATTGGGCTCCCCTCCCCTATAGTAAGTAGCGAGGGGAGGGTGAAACCTTGCGAACCTTCCAGCCAGCCCAGCCAGGGCCGTCCTAAGTTTACCTCTACAAGACGCCAGCGGACCTCACGTCTCGAGACAAGCCCAGGAGCATCCATATCTAGGGAAATAACCTCGAGCGCATAGATTTCAGTGAAAGTGAGGTCTATTGGGTAAAGGTTTGTTTGGAAATAGTTCAAAAAAGGTTCGGTAGGGCGAAAAACTATGGTTGATGTTTAACGCATAAAAAAATTTCGATAGGAATGGAATGAAAATAATTCGATCAAAACCCCACGTGGTCTTATTCAAATATTGCTTTATCTCCTCCAACTCAGTAATGTATTGTGACTCAGATTTGGACTTTTTGATTTCTTCGATTAGTTGAGTTTGGATCTGATTCAAATATTGCTTTATCTCCTCCAGCTCAGTAATGTATTGTGACTCAGATTTGGACTTTTTTATTTCTTCGATTAGTCTAGTTTGGATTTTCGCTAGGGTCTTTTGCTAATGCCTCGTCTGTACTTGTACAAATTTCATGTACCAATCCAATGCCCGACCTTGAAAAGGTCGCCGTGAACAAGGGTAACTTAACGTTGTCACATGTCATTTTGGGTCTACTTTCGGTATTCCTCGATCCACTTTTGTTACTACTGTGTTGACACATAGGACAACCTTACGAAGAATTAATGTTTCTTCCTCCTAAATTTAACACAATGCGCAGTGGTGTAGGTATGTTGTTGCTTTGGGTCGGTCCTTCCTCGGGATCGGGTGTATATAGGTTGTTTCCTTCATCACTACAAGGTCGCTTTGTTCCTTGTGGTTTCATTTCTTAGTTTCTTGTCCAATTGCACCAGGACTCTCCTCAATCCTTCGCCTATTCTCTTGCTGAAAACTCACCCCACTTCGTAAGAGACCACACTCTTCCTCGACTTTCCTCACAATATCGTTTTAACTTCCATCCATTTACCTCGTATCATTCGTTTCAACCCTTGACTTTGAGCCTCAAAAGGCTCAAAGTCTTCTTGGAGCCTTAGGGCTCCTCTTGAGACTTTGATTTGTCTCTCTTTTGCTTAGGTGGCATTTTAGCTTTTTTCTTGCCTTTTGAATCAACCCTTGAATCTCCAGCAACCAAAGCTTGGTCTTTGGAAGGTTTGATGGTTCCCATCATCACCAATTTATCTTGCTCCTAGGTGAGGGGTTCCATGAACTCTGCAAGCTTAGGCATCTTCAGGCTCGTGCTGTCAACTTGGTGGCATGTAAAGTAAAAAAAAACACTAAGTAGTCAGGACCAAGCTTACAGAGTATGGCCAAGACTAGTTTCTCTTCCTTCTTTTTGATCCCACACTGTTTTAGCTGCAAAATGAAGGCCTTAAACTTGGAAAAGTAGAGTTGCAGTGATTCGAAACTATTGGGACTCAAGGAGATCAACTCATTCTCGATTTGATGTTCTCTCATCTCATCTGTCTTTATAAAAATATCTACAAGCTTCTCCCAAACCTCATTAGGTGATGTCAATCCATCAAGATGAAAGAGGAGGTCTCTTGAAATGCTCAAACACAAAAGACCATAGGCCTCATCCCTCCTGTTGTGCCATTTAATTTTCTCTGCAACTCCATTGGGTTGTTCCTTAGTTCCATGGTAACCCTGGAGAGACCTTTCGCTCTCAACAATATCTCCATCTCACCTTTCCACTCAAAGAAATTAAATGGAGTCAAGATGATCTTCTGAGATTGGTCCATAGCTCAGCAACTGTGCCCTCTAGTCAGTAGAATGTGCTCCCAGTCAAGATGTTGAACTTGCAATAGCAATATGGAAGGAGAGAAATTGATCTACAAAGGGTCCGATACCATGTGTAAATTGAACCGAAGTGATAGAACAATTACACTGACAAAATTGCTAATAAAACATGCAAAATTCACACCAAAGGAGACTGAAATTGGAGCATAACACTAATCTGTATTGAGTAAGTGTACAGTATCCAAACTTATGAAATAATAGGCTGCTTAAATATATAATTACATGAGTGGTTCGAAAGCATAAGGACGTTTTTCGAAATGGTCAAAAAACAAGCTTACAAAAAATAGTCAAATCCCCCATAGGTGCATAAAGTTGTTTCCAAATCTATGAAGATGTTCATGAATTTGCTAAAACAAGTGGGCAAGCTAAAGAGTGATGGAAATACAACTCATTCATGCTTTTGTTTGGAGAAAAGGAGGGAGGATGATGTGGGAAAAAAACAAGGTAGTTACACCTAGACTAGCTTTTCCTTTTACCTTAAAACTGCTGTAAAGCAAGGTAGCTTTCAGAAAAAGCAGAACTACGCTTTAGTAACCAGGAATAAAAGGAGACTTGCTAAAATTGGTTTCCGGGATGTTTCCCAAGCGCTCCATGACCTAGTTTTAGCATGTGTTGACTTCTAAGGTTGGCTAGTTGCGACTGGACTTGGTTCATGCCAACCCTCTTTTCGACAATTGGTGAGTTCTCCAACTTCATCGCAATTTCCAAAGCCTCGATCTGCAACACAATCTTCTGTTGCATTAATGTCATACGAATGTATAGCACTAAAGCTGCGATAGACCATTCCTTATATTAGATGTCGCTCATCTCACAGCTGACCTTAGCCATCAAAGTTTTAAATCACTAATCAAAATCCCACATGGACTTATTCAAATATTGCTTTATATCCTCCAACTCAGTAATGTATTGTGACTCGGATTTGGACTTTTTGATTTCTTCGATTGCATACGAATGTATAGCACCAAGGCTGTGATAGACCACTGATTAAAATCCCACATAAACTTATTCAAATATCGTTTTATCTCCTCCAACTCAATAATGTATTGTGACTCAGATTTGGACTTTTTGATTTCATCAATTGCATACGAATGTATAGCACCAACGTTGCGATAGACCATTCCTTATACTAGATGTCGCTCATCCCATAGCTGACCTTAGCCATCAGAGTTTTAAACCATTGATCAAAACCCCACGTGGTCTTATTCAAATATTGCTTTATCTCCTCCAACTCAGTAATGTATTGTGACTCAGATTTGGACTTTTTGATTTCTTCGATTAGTCGAGTCTGGATCTGATTCAAATATTGCTTTATCTCCTCCAACTCAGTAATGTATTGTGACTCAGATTTGGACTTTTTGATTTCTTCGATTAGTCCAGTTTGGATCTTCGCTAGGGTCTTTTGCTAATGCCTCGTCTGTACTTGTACAAATTTCATGTACCAATCCAATGCCCGACCTTGAAAAGGTTGCCGTGAACAAGGGTAACTTAACGTTGTCACATGTCATTTTGGGTCTACTTTCGGTATTCCTCGATCCACTTTTGTTACTACTGTGTTGACACATAGGACAACCTTGCGAAGAGTTAATGTTTCTTCCTCCTAAATTTAACACAATGCGCAATGGTGTAGGTATGTTGTTGCTTTGGGTCGGTCCTTCCTCGAGATCGGGTGTATATAAGTTGTTTCCTTCATCACTACAAGGTCACTTTGTTCCTTGTGGTTTCATTTCTTAGTTTCTTGTCCAATTGCACCATGACTCTCCTCAATCCTTTGCCTATTCTCTTGCCGGAAACTCACCCCACTTCGTAAGAGACCACACTCTTCCTCGACTTTCCTCATAATATCGTTTTAACTTCCATCCATTTACCTCGTATCATTCGTTTCAACCCTTGTCTTCACGGTACACGCAGCCTCCGCACACCAGAGCTTTACTCGTCGAAGTTCATTTTTAGTATCCATTTTTCAGAGATGAGCATCTTAATCCGTAGTTGTAAAGACAATAGAAATATCTCCCTTGGTCCCTTGAAGAATTCTCTCTCTGCGTCACTATATGACTTTGCTGTGTCGACATCAAACTTAGTGATATATCCTTCCAAAATGCTTCTATGCACATCTCGACAGCTCTTGAATCCTTGTTGTTTACCCTTCGCAACTGCTGGATTACTTCACGGGTCCACTGATTAGGTTTGCCTCCTTGGAAATTCCTCTTTTGGAAAGTAAACTGCACCAACCATTCGTACAGAATAATTAGAAACTCAGCAAAGAACACCTCGTGAATATCAGAGTATATATATTTTCCTAGCCACTCTTCTGTTGATAATCGAGAACTTTGGTTTTCTTTCGGTGTGAATTCTTCGGCCTTTTGATCGAACGAGTCCTGGATCTTTGATTTCTTTGGATGCCACATGTCCCCTTTTTCCTTGCACTATGGTCCCGTCAACGTAACCATTTGTTGACAAATAGTCAGTGGATAGGGGTTCACCTTCATATCTAATGACATTCTTCATCGTGATCTCCCTATACATCGATAGGTTTTACCCTATCCAGCAAGACCTGCGAAGCAGATGCAGTCTCACTCGAGATGCTTGAGGGAGGGGTGCAGGAACCATGTTTCCGCAGAAAGAAGAGGACTTCTCTTGCAGAAAGGGAGCTTACAGTAAGACTCAATTGCTGAAAGGTTGAGTTGCAGAAAGACTATATTTTTACCCTCTCAGTTTTCCTTTGCACCTCTCAGTGCAAATGCTAGTATAAGTTGGGAGAGCTTTCATCTCATGTTTGAAATGATGGCCGGACCCTTTTAAGGTAACGTTTTTTTGCCTCTTAGAGATATATTGAAAGGGCAAAGGGATGAGATGGTATTTGTTAGATGAGATGGATAGCTACTCCTCTTTCGATCAGTTTGGCCATGAAGTGAAGAAGAGAGAGGTAATCGCCTTTAGGATAGGGAAGTGTAGCAAGAAAAATGTGACACTCATCTCCACATGGTTAACAATGGTGGCCTTTTTAAGTTGCTTTTTACCTTAGAAGGGGAAATGGAAAATGCACTTCCTCCTCCTCACTCGAGATCCAAAACAACGAACAATTCTCATCCCATATATCTTGGGACCAAGTCATCGCTGATTACATTTTAACATAATTTGGTAGACTTATTTGTCTTCAAATATAAATTATGCAAAAAAACCATCCCATATATCTTGGGACCAAGTCATCGCTGATTACATATTTCATTTTAACATAAACTTATTTGTCTTCAAATATAAATTATGCAAACCCAGAAAAAACCGAGTGTAATGTTTTGATTAACCTAATAGCACATGTAGGGTTTTATTTGCAGTTTTTTCATTTTTATTAGTGTTGTTAATCGTCCAAATACAATTATTAACCATGAGAACATCCATTTCCACAAATAGGAAGTAATTCATAAACCACTAAGAACACAATTTTCTATTTGTTCATGGCACTGATTTTAGCAGCCTAGAAACATCAAAGCCGGAACTTGGAAAAAATACCAGAAGGAATAATTGCAGATTGAATTGCAGCGCTAATGGTAGAAAACTTGACCCTATCCTGTGTAAACTGTTGTGGCAGGAACAAAAATTGTATTTCAGAAGAATGCAGAACTGTGAACTGAAAAGATAATAGAAACACAAATGGAGGTAGAGGTAGTGGCAGGTAGCGCTGAAGGGATGTGAAGGGAGCACATAAACAACGATCTTTGTATATCTGCATTGAACTAAGTATTCGATATGCATTGAAGGCACATTCAATATCCATTGAAGGTGTAGGTGTGCACTATCTCCACATCCAAAAGCGATCAGCGCATTAAATAGCATTAAAGAGATGAACAAGTAAAATATGCAGGTGGTACACCTTCTGTTTGCTCCACACAACTTGCAAAGATGACATTGACAACAAAGTATGGTTCTGTAACTTTTTACGTACAACATTGACTCCTAGGCGGTTTATCCTTTACACGATATGATGAGGTCAAAGCTGATACAAAGCCACCTTTCCAGTACATTGTGAACAAAAGAAATTTTGACAAATCTACTAATTTTTAAATTCTTAACCATAAGATGTTGAGCAGGGATCAAATTTGAAGGGTAGGGTCCCATTTCATTTTGAAGGGTTGTGAGAAATTGAAGCCTTCAATGTTGACATGTAAAAATAAACTATTCTTTTCATTTGAAACTATAAATGTATAACAAAATTTTATTATTTATTGAAAAAGCTGTATAGAAAAAAAATGACAATAAGAAGAAATCCCGAGTGATTCAACATTTACATGGAATTAGTTAGGTAAACCATGTACTCTCCTGGTCCCTAGAGCATATATTTTATTGAACTTAGACGAGGGACAATTTTGTCGGGCCAGTTAAATACTTGGTTGTTAGGTCGTTGATAAAACAAGGCTTTGGAATTTGGAAGGAAATTTGAATGGAGGATTGAATCAGCTTGATGGTGGCTCTATTGGTAAAGTTTGATTGGGCCTACCTAAAAGAAAAAATCCAGAATGTAATACCTAATGCTTTCACAAAGAAACATTTTTATTAACCCTAAATTCAACAATTATTTTTAGAATTGAATCATGTCCTGCCCACATGCTCAAATCAAAGTGATCAAACAAAGGCCCCAATTTTAAGTGGATTATGGATAGTCCCTCAAATGTATATCGAGTTTATTCCCCAATTCAAAGTGATCAAACAAAACCCCCAATTTTAGGTATATTATGGATAGTCCCTCCAATCTATATCAATTTTATCAGCTCTATCGAAAAGGTTAAGTATTTATTAGTACACTATAAGGAAGAACTTTAATTCTCCAACAAATATCACTATAAGTTGGGTGTCTAGTTTCTACAAAAGTCAACAAGGAATACAAATCATAAACACACGTTTGGGAGGTTTGCGACAACGAGGATGATGAAATCATGTTCTTCGCTAGATCATTACACTCCCAATCCCTCATTCATGAACGTCCGTTGAGGGATTCCCTTGTTTAGATATATTGGTAGACAATTTGTACTTCTTGTTTCCATTATTAGAAGGTTGACAAGAAAACGAAGGGGTCAAAGTCTACAACATTTACAGTGTCAGTTGTTAAATATTTTATCCTTTTAACTATTGGATTTCATTAAGGAAATTGGAACAATTCAAACACTTATATTCAAATATTGTTCTTTCTTTTAACCTAATGTTTACAATTCACAGAAGATAAATAACATTAACAGATTTGGAACTCAAATACAAGGCTCTTTCTTCTTGCTCCTCTGCCCAAACGAAGTCGTGGTCCTAGACAATGAAAAGTATACATTATTTTGGTTATGATTTCATTTAAATACTATGTTTTTTAAGGTTACATCTATTGAGTATTCGACACTTAATCTGGCGGAAACACAATTGCATAATACATTCCAAATTTCAAGCAACATTTTGGATGGAGAAATTTTAAACCCTTATATTTACAGAACCAGAAGGAGCTCCAACATGAAACAAATTTAACTTTTATCCACATACAAAATGTTACGCAAGTGTAAAATGCTATACATACCTAGTAAATTCACGACAACCAAGTCGACAGCTTAGCTCTGCATAATCTTCTTGAGGAAATAAAAATTAGGGAGACACTAAGCATAGAATTGGAGAGTTGAGAGTCTGAGTCCCGACCTCTAACTATCCTATACTCGTAAACCCAAAATTTTTCATAGACTTCACCAATATCTTTAAGTTCGAGGAAGCTCAATCTAGCCTACCCAATGTTCTACCTCTGCTTCTCTTGATCCTACCTATGATAAAGGTGGAACCTTCGAGTTGCCCACCGCAGAAGACAATGAGGAATTAGAGTGTCCAACCATTTCCTTCTACAGAAAGACGATTGGAAGCAACGCCATATCAATTCAACAATATCCTTACACTCTTGAGTTGGTTTACCTTGCCCGAGGTAGGCAAATGCATGTTTGTGTATTTCACATGATTACAAAAAAAATCATTTTATAATTGCTTCTACATAACATAGATATATTTGTGCAGGTGAGGGAAAATTGGGTATTGTTTTCCCTAGGTTTCCAGAGACTTTCAGAGATCATTCTTTATTATGAGGGTGCTCAGGGCATAGATCAAAGAGCCCATGGGAGGAAGAAGAAGAAGAAGAAGATGACTCAAGTAAAAAGGTGATGTGAGTGAGCAGGGGAGATGTAATAGCGATATTTGCAGGAGAAACCCACTAGTGCTATAATGATGGGAACAAGCCTCTCTAAATTGTAGCCATTGTAGACATAGGAGACCCTCATAAGTAGCTCGGGCGTAAGAGTTATCGTGTAAGCATCCCGACAAATTAAGTAATGATAATATTCAGTTAGGTATATTACAAATTATTTCGTTTCTTTTAGAGATGACTATATGCATACTGTATAACCATTCTCTCTGGTTGGTCCTCCATTCTAGTTGCCTTTGTCTCTACTGCCTAACTCCCTTCCTCCGATGAGATAGGTAGACTAAGCATCCTAGGTGGATCATGGGAGACTGGGAGTGTTGATTCAAATGATTTTGACCCCAGTAAATGAATTGAAATTAGAATAAACCCTAGAACCCTGGGCTAACTAGTATAGGATATGATTCATGAGCACAAACAAAGGGCGGCTTGTTTCTAGCCTGCTACCAAAGATCTGTCATCCCAATCTTGTGGTGGCCATAATAGAAATGTCTAGCACTGGGTGAAACCATGGTCTCGAAACTTACATACCCATTAGATTAGGTTAGGTTCAAATCTAGCAGAGATTGCTCAATGCATTGTAAATTGCAACTTGTAAGTTGTAACCCAAAAAACAACACCATTAGTTTTTCCTTACGGAACCTTGAGAGTGGAGGGTGATCAAATCAATTCACCATCCATAGATATGACTCATATGAGTATTTAATTTCACATCATATACTCAAATACTCAAGTGACTTGTAAGTTGTGAGATCACGTGACTCTGTGAACAATAAGATGACAGATGGAAATTCGAGTTGGCAGGTGGCATCATCTCATACCAAGATTTAATGAAGTTGGTGAATTAGTAATGCATGCTAATGCCATTAAATGCTTTGAAAGTGAACATGGAATCGTGAGTCACAATCCTCGCTCACCAACTTGAACTTGGCACTAGGCAACCTACTGGCCCACCATGGTCAGTGTCGATTTGGACTGAGATTTGACTATTAAAGGGCACTTGGGAAGGATCTCAGTCCCGACTCTCCCATAGTCCATTGAATCCTTTGATAGGGCCAATTTTGTAGCTGCCCTTCTATTGCAAATTTACCGAGGCTTACTCAATTTCATTATTGAAGTGCTGGAAATGAAACTAATTTTTTTTTGCATAATAAAATTCCTTGTGGCCTTCTATGACGTTTAAAATAGCCTTTGAAGGGCTCTGAAGGCTTCAAATTTGAAGCTTGATGTTGAGGGATAATGTTTTTAAAAGTTACAAATTTTTAAAAATTTTATATAGTTTTTGAGTAATTTAAGTTATTTTGAGTAAATTTTTTTATTCAATCAACTACTATATGGAAAATGGTTTGCAACTAATTTTAATTGCCCCATAAACTTCCATATCCCTTCATGCTTCTTTGCTGTGTATGTGTCTCTCTCAGATGCATCAGTTGTATGGCTTCTTCTGACCAAGCAACAGGTATGTAACCCATATACTAGGAATCCAATTCAGATGCCCTTTGATTCTTAATAGAATATCAAGAACAGACTTTTTTTCTCCTGAAAAAAAATTGCCCCATAAACTTGGCAAAAAATATGTAGCATGTTGCAGAATAATTAACAGCTTTGTGAGTCATTAGATCTCAACCTGTTTGACATCCAAGAACCCACAAAGCTGCTGCAACAACATTAAATACACTACAACATGCTATACATATTTTTAGCCTAATGGATACGATTGGCATAAAAATCCGATGGGTGAAAGGCTAGAAGGAGAGACTTATGGGAGTCAGTCCTGGAATTTGACGTTCCACAGAACGTTTTTTTCATTTTTAGACGTATTTGACAGGTGCAATTTTTTTTAACACGTCAATGTTGACGTCCTCCAGAATTTTCAGACCGTCAAACTGACGTCCACTCGTATTTATCACACGTCAAAATCTATGGTAGTAGCCTAGTAGGTACTTGCAGTCTGAAGAGGCAGCATGGTAGGTTAAGCCTTAAGGCTTAAGCGGCCAGCGGCGGCCCTGCCAACCTGGGACTAGCTGGTGGGCACTGCCGCACTGGGCAGTGGCCTGTGGCGTCACTGCGTGGCCCGTGGGTACTTAGTACTAACCTAATACCAGCTAGTAGCTACTACGAAATTCGATTCTCGGATCCAAAAAATATTTCAATTTGCAGGCTTGCAGCGTTAATTAATTTCTCACTGCCCAGCATTAATGGGCAATGGGCATTGGGAAGCCTCCGGAGGTTGAAGACTTGAAGGCTGCTGTTAATTTCATATTTTATGGCGAGTTCAAACTTCAAAAGGCTTACTTACGTCCGATTCTCCGAATTTTTTCATATTCTCCGAAGTTTTTCATATTGGCAATGGCGAGTTGTGACTTGTTTCAAAAGTAGCAGGTCAATATGGAGTCTGGTGGGGAAATGGGGGCCTTCCAAGTTCCTTCTATTATTTCTATCCTGGGTATGTTTTTAAAGGGGGTATAGGTGTGCGCAGCTTTGAAGTTTGTATGTAAGACTTAAGCCATCATCCGGTTCGGCCAAGCAATAACTAACCAGGGAGTTGTCTTTAGGGTAGAGGAATGGGCGCGCCGCGCACGGTGCACCTCACGCTAGGGGCTTCATCGAATCATCCCTCCCCGACTCCCCTCTATCTGCACCTTCCGTCCAGCAGCAACAGAAGATTCCATTCAATTATTGAACCGTTTAACTAAATCAATTTGCTCGTAAGATAACAAAAAAGTGAAGCAGCAGAGGATCGCAATTGCAAAGGCTCAATTGGGTTTCACCTGTTCCAGGTTTGTTGCAGAGAGCTTGGTCTCAAATTCTTTTTTTTTACGATTTTTTATGAAGATTTATATAGCTTGGTCTCATTGAAGAAAAATGCCTCTCGTCATTTGGGTTACTGAACAAACGAATGTTGGATTCAAGGTTTTCACTTCGTCTTATTTGGTTCACTTCTTTGCAATTTGCAATTTACTGAAATATCGTAATAAAAGAACCCTATTGAAATAGTTTTTTTAGGGTTTGGTAGATGAATTTCATATGCCCGAAAATTAGAACCCCCATGCTGATCAGTTCAAATTTCCATGGCATATTTCAAATGGGTTATTTGGAATTGTTCTAGCTTTGGTCTCCTACTAACAGCGTTAAAAAGCAGATGGGCCAAGAATTTGCCCCTAGGGTCGCCAAGGCTACCGATTACAGGACATCGTCACATGTTGGGAAATATTACCCATAAGAATTTGGGCCTTTTGTCATAGAAATATAGATCTCTCATATCATTGTGCTTGGGATCCGATCTCACTGTAATTATCTCTTCTACCGAAATGGATGAACAATTTCTGAAGACCTATGACCATGTTTTTTCCAGCAGGCCTGCAATCAGTTCTTCAAAAATCATGGTATATGATTCCGTAGATGTGTTCTTTTCTCGCTACAGGTATAACTGAAGGCAGTTACGAAGGATATCGTTATAGAGTTGTTGAGTCCCAAAAGGCTTGAATCCTTCTGTTTCCAAAGAAGTCTCGGTTATGGTCCATTATCTTCTTGAAGAGTGCGTCAGGCTTTCTAATCCCGTTGTGGATGTTAGTAAAACAATATCAAATGTAGCAGTCAAATGAGAAGGAATCCTTAAGCACTTTAGTGTGTTTTTTAAGAAGATATTGCATTGGAAGCTAATAGGTCACCACGATGCAACCAAAAATTGTCTAAAACACTAATTTAACTTTCACAAATGCTCTGAAATAACCTGAAAAAGGCCAAAAGCATTTTTCCACTGACCAAGACTAAAATGCCTTTGATACTTAAGTGGCTAAAAAAATGTGTACAATCTAGGAGAGATCATAGACTAACACCCTCGCTTATAGGTTGCCTTGTTGCTGGTAATTTGCTATTAAAGATCAGTAAGTTTGATTTAACGAAGGCATTCACTACTCATTGAATGGGGTTAAGAAAAAATATCTTAAGAGTACAGTAATGTCAGGGTTGAAGCATTCACTGCCATATCTACTGGCATTAAAACCACAAAATATTGGTAGTAAACATTTATTTGACAATAGAAACTGTTTATATCCTCCTTTACACGGCACAAAGGTAAGTGACGTTGCTGACGTTGCTATAGTTTGACTCATCCTCTTCTTGTTTTTTTTATTTCCGGGCAAGATGCTTTGCTTTGCATTCACCTGTCAAATATTTGCTAAAAAAATTTGAATTGCCTAGGACTTAAAAATTTTCAAATGACAGGCACTGGAAATTGGAAATTTGAAATTCCAGGCCTGATGGGAGTCGATCTCACTTGGAAAACGCCTTACGGTGTAATTAGTAATTATTTGTTGAAATTTGTGAATTTTTTCTGAGTAAAATAAAGGAAGAGGACATTACGTGTACGCAAAGTTTTGTAAAAATGGCTAAGAGATGCTGAATGCGCCACGTAACATGTATTTGCAGCGTTCACGCTAAAATAGAAGTAAGTCGGTGCCAGGTGGGTCAAAAGAATTGGAATCCAATGCACGCCATACTTTCTTTTTCGTTTACAGCTGGCATTTTGATCATGTTCGTCCATCTTCTTCCACCGTTTCATCTTCACCGTCCATTTAGTCCTCTCCACCTATAAATTGATGAGCTCGAGCCTGAAGGCATCATTCATTCGTTTTTCTTCCATCATCCCTTAAGTGGGGTTGGTGGGATAATTGCGATGGATGTTCTCTTCCAAGTGGGAGAATGGTTGGAAAAAGTAGCAGTGCTAGGTCTAGTAGGTTAAATGCTTGGCTATTGAGGGTGCTCACGTAGATACCGTCTCGTAGAGGTTTTGGTTTTGAGGGAGTTTTCGTTTGATATTTCGCGTCTTATGTTGTTATAAACTCGCCTAGGTGCGTTCAGAAAGATACCAGGATTTTTCATACATGTGCAACGCTTGCAGTTTGTGTGTTTCGCGGTTTCAAAGTTGGCTGTTTTCGACGTCTACTGCAGAGGCCATATGGGTCTATTATGTTGGTTCTCTCTTTCACCGATTTGATCTCTTATTAGTTTCTGCTCTCACTGAATATTGTGTTTTCTACTGTATTTATTTAGCTTTGTTTAACCCTAACCCTTAGGTTTGGGTAATTTGTGGACTGGGTACGAGTTTTTCTTTCAACAGATGCGGGATTTTGATCGGTATGATCATGGAGACCTTATATGAATCCTTACTTTCATGGAGGTCCACGTGCAGTCAGATGTTGCGATCATCTGTTTCTTTTCTTTTCACCTATTTAGTTTTTAAATGGTTTTTCTTTTGATATCTTTATATTGCGATTAATTGTTCACAGAACCTGATTTTGTCTAGATATTTGTATTAATTGACCTGTTTTGCCATCTACTTCATTTATTTTCAGGTATTTTGCCTAAAATATTGATGATTTGGGGAGATCATTTGGTAGAACGGTCATCTGTACACGGTTTAAAATTTGTTTAGCACCAAGCATTTTGCGATATGTTACAGTTTCATCTAGTTGCTTTAAGGATATGAATGATTTGTTAGGTTGTTAACAGTACTGCCGGACCTTCATGTTTATTGGTTTGCAGAAGAAGATAAAGGATATTTCAAAGTTTCCAGGAACTTCATAAACTTGTCAATATCCCTAGGAAGTATTATTTATGTCATGCAATCTTCAGCAAGTATTACTTGTTTGTCTGGGGTAGTTGTCATTTATTGGTAATTAGTACATCAGGTTAAACATTTTTCGAGTCGTACAGGGGATTTGATGTTAATTGTTGTCTTTGTGGGTTAAAATCATTGAGGTCTGTAATTGCCATCAATGCTTTTTATCTGTCATGGCCGATTTGAGAGATTATTGATCCTGGGATTGCAGTGGGTTGATTGTAAAGTTATCATGAAGTGCGCATTCTTCTCCAGCATATCTTTCAGCACTTGTCGGTTATCATGACCGATTTGAGTGACTATTGCTCCTGGGGTTGCAGTGGGTTGATTGTAGTGTTAATGAGCTGTTTAGTCTTCTCCAGCAAATCTTTCAGCATGGGACGTCTCATGCTATGTGATTGTAGGGATGTATCTCTGTTTTAAGGATTTCTCATGTTTTGGGTAAGTTAAATGGATTTGTTGATTTATTATCTCTCGAGGATTTGTCTAAAGCTATTATTCAAATATGCATCTGTAACCTTAGATTGTGAAGTTTGAGACATTTTGTTGATTTATTATCTCTTAGAGGATTTTGTTAGTGCTATTATTCAAATATGCATCTGTAACCTTAGATTGTGAAGTTTGAGACATCCGTGGGATCCTGGACCATCTCTCTCAGGTTTGTTAATGCAATGATCAGAAGCTGAACTTGTTCGACTGTCAAATGCATCTCTCAAGAGATATGTTAATGCAATGATCAGAAGCAGGGCCTATTTTTATATTCAAATACATCTTTCAAGAGCTCTGAAATTTTAGGTTTGAAGTGTTGGTTCCGGTCCTCTAGAAGAGGTGTGTATTAATACTTCATGCTTAGAATCATAGGTAAACTTGTGCTTCAACATTTATCAAAGGAGTGCAGGATACGTACAACTCAGAGATTTGTTATTTCTTTCCCTTGAGCCAGGTCTATGTTAGCTACAACGATGCTATTTGTTCAAAACCAACAACATAATTATATTGTCCGCCGTGGGAATGAACTGAAGCTAATGACGTAGGTAATACAATCCTTTTTACTTGTGATTTTAGCTTCTTCTTTAGGTATTTTTTCTTTTAAACCTACAATCCTTTTTGCTTGTGATTTTAGCTGCTTCTTTAGGTATTTATTTTTTTAAAGTTTGATCTCCATTTTGATTGTCATGTGTACACAGTATTTTTGGAATTGGCAGATCAAATTTATATCTCCAAAATAGTGGAAAATGAGTTAACTGTCATGCGAGTTAAAGATCAATCCTTTCGGAAGCCCTTTGAACTATCTTTCTGAATTGCTTCATTGCCGTTGGCAATTTTAATCACTGGCTTCTAAACTCCAGGATGGAATTCAACTGAAAAGAGTGCTTTGTATGTTTATATGTTAATGCTTTGTATAAAGCAGCCATGTTTATTTCTGTTCAAATCCAACCCGAGTACTTTGCGTTATGGAGTTGCTGCTCTATTTAGATCTCTCTTTTGCGGCAGGCATCTATTTCGTTGCGAATCCAAGCATACTCCAGATGCGATATGGAGTTGCTGCTCTATTTAGATCTCTCTTTTGCGGCAGGCATCTATTTCGTTGCGAATCCAAGCATACTCCAGATTCTGCAGTATCAAATTCGTACAGTGTTAAATAGTGTTGCAGAGTATCTCCTTAGACGGCCCTGGCAAGCCTTCAGATTGGCATTTCTATGTTTTCATGTATACCATCAGGATGTGGAATGGGCTATGGTCTTTATTAAAATTCTCTTGGATGGTACGTAACCAAGACCTACTTTTTCCCTATTCTTGTTCTCCAAGACTCTTCCTTTAGTGCAGTAGGAGAAATGATCTGATCAGGAATGCAGCGTACATATTCAGCTGCCGGACAGTTTGATGGTGGCAGTATTATAAATGATCTGATCAGGAATGCAGCATACATATTCATCTGCCGGACAATTTGATGGTGGAAATATTTTAGTATTGGTGATGTTAGTTTAACTATCATATACCTTACCCATGGCATGGTTACAACATCTCTGGACGTGATTCTTAGATCTTCAAGAGTTATTTTTCTTTGTTTTCTGGTCCCTATCCCCTAGGTGGACATTGATATTGATACATACTTCAAGCGACGGTGTTGGGGTTTTATTTCAGGGCTTCTTTCAAGCGAGCGGGTTATATCTCAGGGCTTCTTTCAAGTGAGCGTGTCAGAACTTTTCCTCGTTTTTAACTCTGACATGTTGATAATCCCAAACCTTCACACAGGCGTGCCTTTTCCGTTCTCACTCCAGGCGAGAGTTGTGAGCGTGCCTAGTTCTCTCTTCAAGCAAGAGTGTTTATGTTTTCTCTCCGGTCTTCATGCAGGCGAGTGTGTTATCGGGTCGTAATTTTCAGAGTTTCAATAGGCATTCTTTTTGTCTAGTCTCCATCTCCCTAGAAGGACATTGATATCAATACTTCCTTCAAGCGACCGTGTTAGGGTTTTATACCAGGGTTTCCATCAAGCGAGCGTGGCAGGATTTTTCCTTGTCTCTTTCCAGGCGAGCGTGTTGATATTCCCAGATCTCATACAGGCGAGCGTTTTCTCTGTTCCGCCCTCAGGCGAGAGTTTCGAACATTTTCTCAGTTCTCCCTTCAAGCAAAGCATGTTTGTCTTTTCTCTCAGGTCTTCATGCAGGCGAGCGTGTTGTCGGGCTCTTCCTAACTACTAGACTGTATTTTGCTGAGAAAGTCGACCCACAACACTAGAATTTGCTTTTGTGTTCTCTTTTTGTATCGTGTGCCATATGCTTTCGACCCGCGATGTACATATCTACAATGTAGACTCTGTTGTATTCTATCTCCAATGAGTGACTCCTTCTCTGTTCTTTTATAAGCTAGCAGGTTTTAAGGTATTGTATTGAGGAAAAATGAGATGAAATCCTTTATCACCCCAAAACTTCTTTTTCCCTTTCATTTACCACCGAAAGCTCTTTAGCATTGCTGTTTCTCTCTCCACCTTTACAACATTGTTTTATTCAGCCTTAGCGATACTCTGTATTTTATCTCTACTGGAGTGACTCCTTCTCTGTTCCTTTATAAGCGAGCAGGTTCTAAGGCATTATATTGAGGAAAAGTGAGATGAAATCTCTTCCTATAACTTCTTTTTCCCTTTCATATACCACCCAAGCTCTTTAGCATTGATGTTTCTCTCTCCACATCTACCACATTGTTTTCTTCAGCCCTAGCGATTGGCTTTCTATTTTGATATTGTCATTATTTTAGATATGGTTCAGTGAAAATGTGCATTTGTACAAATGTGGTCCCTGTCTGATTAGGCGAGTAGGGTACACATACCAAACCGTACTGTGTAGTAGATATCATATTCTTTTCTTTGACTATTTGATTCTTAACCTTGTAAATGTATTGAGGAGATCCAAGATCTTCTTACCCCTCTTATGGTTTGATGTTATCAATCATATGGTTGTACCAACCTAGGAACTGTTTTGAATTGTTGAAATGTATAATATGTTTTCGAAAGTTGTTCTTAGCAATTTGTAATATCGAAGAGTTTTTAGAATATTTGAAATGTATAATATGGGCGTGCCTTTGGTGAAAACACGTTGGTGAACAGTTTTTAGATTATGTGAAACGTATAAATAGTTGAAGAGTCTCCCAAGTTGTGCTCAACAATTTCATGCATCAATATAGACTGTATTTTGATGATTCTTAAAACACATTCATATGCATCCTATGGAAACCATAGTGCAGCGTTGGGGTTTGCAACTCATTCTCTCCATGGATCAATCAAAAGCAAGACTTACAAATCAAGAAGAAAAATTCATGTTAATGATGAAAAAAGAAAAAAGCATGTTAATGATGAAAAGGCATGGAGTAGAGAGAATTGTATAATTTTAATGATGAAAAAGGCATGGAGTAGAGAATATTGTATAAATGGTGTTAATGTAGATTTAAGATGTGAAACCTAATTTCAATAGGGCACCCTATGAGGGTACCAGGACTTGAGGGGTTTGCAACTCTTCCTCTCCATTGATCAATTAAAAAGAAAAACTTACAAATCAAGAAAAAAAATTCATGTTAATGATGAAAGAAGAAAACTTACAAATCAAGAAGAAAACTTACAAATCAAGAAGAAAAATTCATGTTAATGATGAAAGAAGAAAAAAGCATGTTAATGATGTAAGGCATTTGCAGCTCTTTCTCTCCATTGATCAATCAAAAATAAAACTTACAAAATCAAAACTTACAAATGAAGAAAAAAAATTCATGTTAATGAATTAAGAAGAAAAAAGCAAATAAATCTTACAAAATCAAAACTTACAAATGAAGAAAAAAAATTCATGTTAATAAATTAAGAAGAAAAAAGCATGTCAATGATGAAAGGTATGGAAAGAAAAAAGCGTGTTAATGATGCAAGGCATTTGCAGCTCTTTCTCTCCATTGATCAATCAAAAACGAAACTTACAAACTCACAAACGAAGAAAAAAAATTCTTCTTAATTCTCTCCATTGATCAATCAAAAACAAAACTTACAAAATCAAAACTTACAAATGAAGAAAAAAATTTCTTCTTAATGAATTAAGAAGAAAAAAACATGTCAATTCGAAAGGTATGGAAAGAAAAAAGCGTACAAAATCAAAACTTACAAATGAAGAAAAAAAATTTCTTCTTAATGAATTAAGAAGAAAAAAACATGTCAATTCGAAAGGTATGGAAAGAAAAAAGCGTGTTAATGATGAAAGGCATGGAATAGAGAGAATTGTATAAATGGTATGAATGTATAGACTCCATATGTGAAACCTAATTTCAATGGGGCATCCTACGAGGGCACTAGGACTTAGTTACCCAGGGATAAAGAGTTGCAAAGAAGGATTGCATTGTCTTGTTGTAAATGTGAAACTCAATTACCTAGGGATAGAGTCGTAAAGAAGGACTACATTGTCTTGTTGCAAGAATATGAAACAATGCCAGCGCCCAACATTTTGTCTAATTTTATTTTAACTCGTTCTTTATATTGTGGCTTCATCCTATAGGTCGCTGCTTCAGTGGTTGCACATTTGGCTTTAGAGGGATTTTCATCTTGCCCAACAACCTGAAATCCTCTTCATCTCAGAGAAATAAATCTTGAAATTCATGTAATAGGTTAGTAATTTTCTCCATGGTTGTCTCATCCCAATAGAACCCAATGTTAGTGAATTTTGGTTCATCTATTGTCCCAATATTGACTTTTCTTGTCCCAAGTGCCCGCGTGATTTTCTCACATGTCATATCTAGTGTGATAATATGTCAACCTCCTTCTGATTCTTGAATGTTGATCGCTGTTGGATCATCCTTGTCGTTAGGCACTATAGCACTTTGTCATGACTCGTGCTATTGGTGTACCTTGTGCTTTTGTTTACCATTCCACTGGAATTGTTTCCAACACAAGATTGTGAATGTGTTACGAGTGCCGCTATGTATGATTAGATCATCATTCGCAAAGTTGAAAGTATGATTGAAGTAGATAGTCAATTCTTCCCATGTTGTAAATTCTCTTTGTAGTTTGGTCGAAACATACCATCTTTGTGGTACTTCATTTAATGTATGGACAAATACATGTACCCATTCTTCTTTTGGCTTTGATATCCATGTAGTTTGGCATACCATGTTTGTGGTACTTCATCTAATGTATGGACAAATACATATACCCATTCTTCTTTTGGCTTTGGTATCCATGTAGTTTGGCAGGGGACCAGATGATCATGGGGATAATTTATTTCGTCGTATTTCTTTCCTTTGTAGTGTTCTACTTCCCCAAGTTGAGCTTCTATTAGTTTGTGACATATATGCCAGTTGCGCTTATTGAGCTCTTATGTGTAGCCCCCCATCTTGTTGGAGTGGCTTTCAATGCTTCTTCAATTGCTAATAGTTGTCGAGGCTTTGATGCTTTTATCTTCAAGTTCGTCGATAAATTCAACCAAGTTAGGTAGTCCTTCATACATCAGTAGTTTGATGAATTCCATTGCGACCCAACGTATTGACTCAATGACTGTTTGCATTTTTGGATTGGTACCTCATGTAATCGGTTTTGCCCATTCTCTAGCGCGTCGTCGAAGTTTGATGATGCAAAGCTAGTACTTTGCCAGCCTAGCTCTCCCCTGTGGTGGGATTGATGTAGTCTACAAAAACATTATAGGCATGATCCCATCCTACCACAACTTCTTTCATCGAATCAATGTATCTTTGACTTTCAGCGAGATCCAAGGGGGCAATGATCTGCATGTCATGATTCTCAAATGTCATCACTCTTTTCTTGAAGTTAATAACAGTTGTCGTTTTCCCAACCAATTCCCACCAGTGCAAGATAGGAGCTACTTTCGTCAACTGTCTTAATGACATCAAAATATGTGTATGTCTTTAACCCTTCTACTTCAACAAGGAGATGGGGTACTCTATCGATTGGCGATACCTTGGCATGGTTCGCTAGTTGCAGTTGTACCAGAGACAAAACCAACTATGGTTTCCCCATCTTCTCCCATGTTTGCTTTGTGAAGATATTTACATATAATTTGAGATCTAAGATAATTGAATCAGCGTCATATTCATCGATCTGGACATTCATCCTCATTTCCTTTCTCATTTTGTTCTTATGTAAAGAATTCACAGCATGGTCTTGTCGATACAACAATCTCATTATTACTGCTATTGCATCAAGATATCCTGCCAGCGGAAGTCAACTTGCCAAAAAAATTTACAATGTATGGACCTTTCGTTATGGTCCCATCATCATTGTTAAATCGAAAGTAGGTGGCATTTCATAGACAAGTTTTGTTCAATGTCTCATGCGTCGAATAAAGATTTTTTCTCAGCATTGACGTTGAATTGTACCTTCTATTGAGTTGCCAATCAAATATTTGGGAGTGGTCCACCATATCTTGTCGTTGCTCCTCGAGTTATTACTTCAACATTTGTTCGCTGAGTTTTGGGTTACGTCGATATTTTTCTTATAGTTGATCTTGTTGCTTTGTTTTGGTTTTGGTTTTGGTTCTAGTTCTAGTTTTCGTTTTTTGTGGTGGTGGAACATTCTTCGCTTCCCACTTCACAATCAGCTGTGGACAATATTCAACTGTATGATCTGAGGCGCTGCAATATGCAGACTGAGACTGTAGATTCAACCAATCTCTTTGGTAATACCCCAATGCTCCTCAATTATAACATGTCATAGGTCCACGACCTCGCCCCATGCCTCCTCGATCGAAGTCTCCACTTTGACCTCCTCAGAATCCTTCGCGAAATCCTCCTTGAGGCTAATACTGAGGTTGTTTAAATTGTTGTTGCTGATTAAGTTGCAGTTGAGTGTACTATGGTTTAGTATACTGCGATGGAGAATACTGTTGCTGCTACTGCATCTGGTTGTACTGCGACTGTTGCGGTGCAAACTGTGCTTGATGTTGAACGAACCGCAGTTCTGGTGGGTTATACTGCGGCTGTGGTAGCGGTCTTTCTGTTGGTCCTTGCTCTTCTCCTTTCATAAAATATGTGTCCATGGTTTTCTTGGAGCAAGTCATATGCTTTGCAATCCTTTTCTTTGTGGTTAACTGATTGACAAAAGTTGCAAAAACAGATTTTTACTTTCGACACAATCTTTTGAAAGTAAACACATTCCTTCAACCAATGCCCTTTTGTTTAACAAATCCGATACCATATCAGTCCTTCTTAACTTAGTGGATTTGAGGCTCCTGCCTATAGATACTCGCGAAAGTTCAGACATTAATCGTTGTGATGCCCTTTTGTCCGACATTGAGTGCACCATATTTCTTGATGTCTCTTCCCTTTTTGATATCTTGCAATTGAATAGTGAGGTTAGCTAATTGCAACTGGAACTGGTTCATGCCAACCTTCGTTTTTCCAACTGGTGAGTTCTCCAACTTCATCGCAATTTCCAAAGCCTCGGTCTGTGATGCAATCCTCTGTTGCATTAATGGCATACGAATGTATAACACCAAGGTTGCGATAAACCATTATATTGGATGTCGCTCATCCCAAAACTGACCTTAGCCATCAAAATTTTAAATTGTCGATCAAAATCCTACACGGACTTATTATCTCCTTCAACTCAGCGATGTATCGTGACTCGGATTTTGACTTTTTGAATTCTTTGATTAGTCTAGTCTAGATCTACGCCATGTTCTTTTGCTAATGCCTTGTCTGTACTTGTACAAATTTCATGTACCAATCCAATGCCTGACCTTGAAAGGTCGTCGGTAATTTTCCTTTCTTGAAATTTTATCTTGTACTTGCTTTTCTGTTCATATCGCTTCGCATAGAAACCATTACTATTCAGGATCCTCTATCCCATTACCCTGGAACAAGGGTAACATCACGTCGTCACATGTCATTCTGGTCCTTTCAGTATTCTTCGATCCAGTTTTGTTACTACTGTGTTGACACACAGGACAACCTTGCGAAGAGTTGATGTTTCTTCCTCCTAAACTTGGCACAGTGCGCAATGTTGTAGGTATGTTGTTGCTTTGGGTCGGTCCTTCCTTGGGATCGCGTGTATCTTGGTTGTTTCCTTCATCACTATAGGGTCGCTTAGTCCCTTGTGGTTTCCTTTCCCAGTTTCTTGTCCAGTCGTACCAGGACTCTCCTCAGTCCTCTGTCTCTTCTCTTGTCGGAAGCTCACCCCACTTCGTAAGAGACCACACTCTTCCTCGACTTTCCTCACAATCTCATCGTAACTTCCATCCATTTATCTTGTATCATTCCTTTCAACCCTTGTCTTTGTGGTACCTGCATCCTCCGCACACCAGAGCTTTACTCGTCGAAGTTCATCTTTAGTATCCATTTTTCGGAGATGAGCATCTTAATGCATAGTGGTAAAGATATAGAAATCTCCCCCTTGGTCCCTTGAAGAATTCCCTCTCTGCGTCAATGTATGACTTGATTGTGTCGACATCAAACTTAGTGATATATCCTTCCAAAATGTTGTATATGCACACCTTGACATCTCTTGAAGCCTTGTTGTGTACCCTTCGCAACTGCTGGATTAGTTCACGGGGCCATTGATTAGGTTTGCCTCCTTGAAAATTGCTCTTCTGAAAAGTAAGCTACGCCAACCATTCATATAGACTAATCAGAAATTTAGCGAATAACACCTCGTGAATATCATAGAATATATTCTTCCAGCCACTCTAATGTTGATAATCTAGAACTCTGGTTTTCTTTCGCTGCGAATTCTCGGGCCTTCTGATCGAACTAGTCTTGGATCTTCGGTTTCTTTGGATGCCACAACATGTCCCCTTCTTCCTCGCACTATGGTCCCAACAACAGAACCATTTGTTGATACATAGTCAGTCGATAGGGGTTCACCTACAGATCTGTCGACACCCTTTGTCGTGATCTCCCTATTTATGGCCCGGATAGGTTTTACCCTATCCAGCAACACGTGTGAAGCAGATGCAGTCTCATCTGAGATGTCTAAGGGAGAGCTACAGGAACCACGTTTACGCAAAAGGAGGAGGACTTACACATTGTCCTTATTCTATCGCAGTTTCATTAAAAGATCTAGGGTTTAAGTGCATCAATCACAACGTTAACTTATCATCATTAACATTGAACATCAAAACACTGCAACTTTAACAAAGACATCGATATGTATTAACCCAGTAATTACTATAAGACTTCGCATCATTCAAATCAGACAGGAAAATTAGAGATCGCAACATTGCAGATTCAACACAAAAGAAGACAGGAATTCCATCATCAATTTTCGTCTTATATAAACTTCCTAATTTATTATGGTTTATAATTTTGAACTTTCTAATTTATTTACATTAAAACAAGTTGATTATGGTTTCTTGTTGTTGTCGGATTATTTTATTTCTCTATGAGTAATGTGGAACCTTTAGAGCGGAATGATTGCCACATCAACCTAAATATATAATGGATGGATGATGAAACACGATTTCTCTGTGATAGATGGACATGATTGGAATAGACGTTATCGACAATAATGAATGCATGAAACAAATGACCAAAAGGTCCTTTTGAGAAGTATTTTAATGGTTAACAAATTGTACCTCAAATTTTGAAAAGAATTTTCTGCACACCACTCTCATAATTCCTGAAGATAATTTCATAGCATTGTAGGCAAAAAAGATATACAAGTATGTCCTTCCCATTTTCCAAAAATATGTTAGAGGCCTGAAAATTGAGTTACATGTTTCGCACCGGGAAAATGATGGGGCTCATAGATCACTCTAGACAAGGTGGCCTTCAAGCATACTATACGTCCTCAAAGGAGGTAGGATTAGACAAATTGTTGTGTATATTTTTACGGCCTCATAAAGCCTGCCAGAAGAATCATTCTTGCCAACTCAACTTCCTTCATCAACGGAAAGCACTGATATGTACATCTATGCTAACCATTTACGATGGTCATTATTCATAAATTAACATAGATCTATTTTAAACCTGTATCTATCAAGCACCAAGAGGTATTCAATTTCTTGAGGTGTATATTATTTTACCATTTGGATCCCTCTCGTACTTGATAGTTCTTAAAATGGATTTATACTAATTTAATTTTTTATACTTGTCTATATGTAAAAAATAATTTATTTTATTTCTATTCTTTAAATTACATGTAAAAAATACTTTATTTTATTTTTTTATACTTTATTTAATTCAATATGTAATTTACAGGATCTCCCCCTACTAGGTTGGTTGGAGAGCACCTCACTTCTATCGGTTCAACAATTTCTTTCATCTCATGTCCGAAATGATGGCGCGACCCTTTTAAAGTAACATTTTTTTTGCCTCATATATTGAAAGGGAAAAGGGATTGAGATGGTATTTGTTAGATGAGATGGATAAATACTCTTTTGATCAGTTTGGCCATGAAGTGAAGAAGAGAGACGTAATCACATTTAGGATAAGGAAGTGTAGCGAGAAAAGTTTGATACTCATCTCGACATGCTTAACAATGGTGGCCCTTTTAAGTTGTTTTTTACCATAGAAGGGGAAATGGAAACTGCACTTCCTCCTCCTCAATTGAGATCCAAAACAATGAACAATTCCCATCCCATATATCTTGGGACCGAGTCATCGTTGATTACATATTTCATTTTAACATAATTTGGTAGACTTATTTGTCTTCAAATATATTATGCGAACAAAGAAAAACCAAGTGCAATGTTTTGATTAACCTAACAACACATGTAGGGTTTTATTTGCAGTTTTTATTTGATTAGTGTTGTTAATCGTCCAAATACAAAAGTCACTCAAATGCGATTATACTGCAATTTTTAGAATTATACTACTTCTGACTCAACTAAGCTCAACACATGAGCGACTCAAGCACATGAGCGACTTCTCTACAATCTAAGCTCAGCACATGAGCGACTTCTCTACAATCTAAGCTCAGCACATGAGCAACTTAACTGAGCTCAGCACATGAGCGACTTCTCAACTATAAGCTCAACACATGAGCGTATTCATTCAGTGAGTTTATTATTATCTTTTTATCTTTGCTATTTTACTTGTATATATCTTGGCACAATCTAGTAAGAATTGTATTCTGTAGGCTGAGGAAACGACAGTCGAGTTTATTGTTGGGCATGGGGATTTAATTGTAGTTTTAAGAAAGGCAATAGCTTGGAGTTAGCGTCGTAAGTCCTTGTTTGAGTAAAACTTTTGTGAGCTTAAATCCCAGTGTTTCATGGACCCATTAATGGATACTGTCTCTCTCACAACACTAGATTGTCAGTCAAAAAACAAAACAGAAGTTTCTATAGCAGAAAGGAGATCCTTTTTTCTGAATGAATCATCCTCTTCCAATTCTTCAATTATAAATATCCAAGATTTCAATCCATCCTAGGATTGGCAGTTACCTAAAATTCTTCTGTCCGATGTTTATAAACTAAATTGGTGGTAGTACAAGTCTGCTACTCAGATTAAAGTTTCCTCGATAGATGTCTCTTTCACAGATTCTGAAGAGCCTGTCCATATAAATTTGATTGACAAAGCTCAAATTGATTGGGCTATTAAGGAAGGATATAGATATGCGCATCTTGGCGCTATTAAGCTAGGTTTAGGACCTCTTGTTCGCCCTTGTCTCCCCGTTTCTTCTCTCTGTGTCGTGGTCGATACCTGCCATAAAAACTTTGCTGATGCTATTATTGAAGGATTCACTACTCCCTTACATGACGGTCCCACTTACGACACTGTTTTCCCCAAATACTCTATCAGCCTTGAAGATCCACACATTTACGATCTGTTAAAAGCTTATATCCAACCTCAAGGGTTTAGAATGATGCAAGGATAAAAACTCATACAGTTAAAAGGTGCTGTGTGTATCCGCTTCGGTAATGACACCCTACCTCCACTCAGATCCCGTGTTCATCAGAGCTCACGCTTACAAAACATGGTGGAATCAGATAAATCCCGACAAGCTACCCCTGTCACCTTTGACTGGACCGGTATTAACTACCCCCAGCAATGGGAAGTTAAGTACCAGGAATTGAGAAATGTTGAATGTCTACAATGATTTGTTTTGAATCAACCTTTAACTTTTGACCAGCATACAAATTTTTTCAGATTACCAGCACAAACCCCTGCTCCCAAATTCTCCTCTCCTCTTATCAGATCAACCTCTGTATCTTCTTATAATGAAGCCCGACGACAAGCCGAATCCAACTCGGTCTCTGCATCCCAGTCTTCCTCTACCTCCTACACTGGTTCGTATGAAACTGAACACCGTGGCCAACATAAAGACTACCCTGCTTGCAGAAAAATACTTCAAAAGATCCAACACCAAAAGAACAGAGATCCTTCGACTTTAGGTATGTTTAGTCTACCTAGACAAGGTGATGCTTTTGAAGCTGTTAACCAAGGACGTAAGTCCTATATTCTAGGAAGAAATCTACCTGAGGTACCTTTCAGACAATACTCAACAGATGGCCAAATAAAAAAGGAATTCCTGCCATACAAATCTTCAGGCCTTGATGACTCTGTCCCCGATGAGATAAAACTTGCCAACTGGAGCAATATGCAGCATAAAATGACGACACAAAATCTTGATGACATGGCCTATGATCTCCTTGCTTTAAAAAAGATCATAGTAGAAGAAAAAGAAAAGATCACTTTGGTAGAAACCAAGTTAGGCTTGTTAGATCATCTCTTGAAAGATTTTGCAGAGATAAAAGAAGCAGTTGAGAAAGCTGTAGATAAGACTGAACGAAGACTGGCCAAGTTAGAAGAGCTTTTGACTCAAACCCAAGAGCTTAAAAAGAAAGTCCCAGGTCTCACTCCCTCAGTTTTTGCTTTGTCTTCACAAGGCCATAAAAGAAAAGAGACAGCAGAGAAAGAAAGTAAACATCATCGTAGTGTTTCTTTCAATATGTTAAGTATTTTCGAAGATGAGAAACCAGAATTTAATTTTGGTAGAGATGAAGAAGAATGTGATGAAATTTGAAAATGGATTGATCACTTTAAAACCTTTCCACTAGCCCTGGATACTAAATATTTAAACATGATGTCTACTCATCATACGGCCGAATCTTCATCCATTCATAATCCACCTCCTAGTGACAATACTTTTGACCTCCGGATGCCTGATGCATCGAAAGCTCCAAATCCAAGGTTCCAGTTTGGAATTAACACTATGAATAATCTTTTGTCCCAAATGCCTGACCAACCTGTCTTAAATATCCAGTGTCGATCTCGTGAGGATATTAAGACTGCACTACAAATGTTAGGGCAATGGACCCTTTACAAAAGAAGCCAGAATGACACCCTTTCAGGTCAACAACTGGCTGGACAAATAATAGCAGGTCTTTCAGGACTTGCTAATGATTGGTGGAGATGGCTCCCGCAAGAAGCCAGAAATGAAATGCTTTCTGCTGAAGATGCTGATCAACAGATACTTAAAGCATTGGGAAAAGAATTCTACGGTTCAGAAGAAATAGAAGACTCTGAACACCTTGCTTCTCTATTCATGTCAGCCCAACTCTGCAATCTTGTGCAAAATGAAGAATATTTTTGTTACATGCAACAACTCTTGATTTCCTCTAGAAAGTCAGGAGATCCTGCTTATTTGAAGCACTATAGAAGTTTCCCTGGTCATGTTCCAGACGCTGTGGAACAATACATGAAGGATAAAAACATCAATTACCGAGGTTTCTCTCTAGCCCAGTTATACAGTTGCATACTAGAAACGTGGCAAGAATACTGCTTAGAGAAAAGGGTTAGCAAAGATTTCAAGCGTCATCACAGTATGTACTCATCATCCTTCTACAAAAATGTGGCTAAAATGCTTGATTGGGGATGTGGTGCATATAATAGAGGTCACTTAACAGATGATTGCAAATGCCATAAGCCTAAGCATAAGAAAGGTTTCTATTCTAGTGCCCCCATATATCATCTAGATAAGCCATACAAACATAGAAGAAAGCATGGATATCATAGTGCCAAGAAACAGAATAAACCCCCTCATAGAAGGTTTGTCAAAAGAAGATCAGATAGAAATGATAAAGAGGCATGCTTCATTTGCGGCCAAAAAGGCCATTGGGCAAACAAATGTCCAAAAAAGAAATCCAAACCAAGGCTTGCAGCCTTATGTGCCCAATTAGATCCTAGATGGTGGGATCTACATTCCAGTTTAGATGACGAGTCGCCCTCTAGCGAAGTCACTTTTTACCTTCAGATGCATCCAGTACTTCAGATGATTCTGAGTTAGAAAATGACAAGGCTGCTCTTCAAAAATTTGCTCCTTCTTCTTCCTCCTCAGAGTCAGATTCAAAACCAAATTTGGGAGGGTTTGAGCCTCCAGAATATGATTTCTCATTATATATGTTCTCTGTGAACAAGCCACAGATCATTGAGAAACAAGTTGCAGCAATAGACATGAAACTGTCAGAGACCCCTGCCTTTGAATATATGCTTAGAGCATCTTTAAAAGAAGAAAAGAAGCAATTGCTTAAAAAGCTTGAGCAAGATAAAGGCAAAGAGAATGTAAGATTTGTTACTCCTGCCTTTCCTATCGAACTTTATAAAAGTTACCCAGATGGTCATGAGAGCAGATAATGTTATAGGGTAGACAAAGAGCAAATGCTTAGATTGCAAATCAGAGAGAAACAACAACAGCTTAAAAGCTTAGTAACAGAGATTGAAGATTTGAAGAACATGAATAAAATTATACAGATTAAGAGGGATCAATCATCAGATGAAGAGCTAAGCAAGCACTATGAACAAGCTATGGAGAGTCCAGAAAAGAGAGAACCATCTCCGGATCCTAGTTTGGGAATGCTCATAGGTCCTAAAATATTTGTGTGAATTCAGTTTCGTCCTAGTGAGTTCAAACCATATTTTCTAGACTGTATGCTTGATTCAGAATGTCAGGTGAACCTAGCAAAAGGTTCAACTTTTCCCTCATTCTATTGGGAAAATACTTCAGACCGAGGATCTGCCATTGAAGGAACTCCTGTCCCCCTTACTATGAAAGCTGAGAATTTCCCAATAAAGCTCAAAGGAACAAATGACTCCTTAACCCTGTACAGACTTGATGACATAAACGATGACTGTATCCTCGGTTCAGAATTACTGTTTAGAGTCGGTCCAATTTCTGTAGATACCAAGAAAATGATATTTTCATGTGTCATTAATAATTGTACAATAGAACTTCCTATCTCATTTAACTCAGTTCCAAAGTGCAAATCCCCTATACAAAAGTCTGTGCAAAAATATAACCCTGCTCAACTACTAAAGATGGATCGTTGTATAGCTTTTTCAGATATTCTTGGAGAAAAAGCGCTTGCAGACATTACTGCAAAATTGGTCTAAGATTGCTGCTCAGAAAACCCAAATGTTTTCTGGACCAGAGAAAAATATTTTGTCTCCCTGCCATTTGATCCACTACAAAAGATTAAACCAATGAAGGAGTCAGCCCGTCTCATGTCTCCCTTAGAGAGAGAATTATGTGCCTCAGAGATCAAAGAGCTCCTAGCTAAAGGATTGATTGACCCATCCAAGAGCCCTTGGGCTTGCCGTGTCTTTGTGGTAAATAAACATTCTGAAATTAAGCGAGGAAAGGAAAGGCTCGTTGTAAATTATAAGCCTCTCAATACTGTACTACAAAAAGTTCGGTACCCTCTACTTGATATAGCCAACCTCTTGCAAAGAATTACTGGTTGTACAATTTTCAGTAAGTTCGATTTGAAATCAGCATTCCACCAAATTGGAATTGAGGCAAAAGACCGGTTTAAAACAGCGTTTATTGTCCCACATGGCCAGTACCAATAGAAAGTTCTACCATTCGAGATCAACAATGCTCCATCAGAATTTCAGAAGCGCATGGAAGACATTTTTAGAGAAAAACAGTGGGCGCTTGTTTTTATTGATGATATTCTGATCTGTTCTAAAAGCCTGCAATAACATCTAAAGCATTTGCAAATGTTTTATGATTTGGTCTTTAAACATGGATTAGTTCTATCTCAAAGTAAGATGGAAATAGGAAAGACTGAAATGGAATTTCTTGGGTTTAAGATACAAAGAGGACAAGTTATTCTACAAAAACATGTCCTAAGCGTCTTCAGTCATTTCCCAGACCAAATTCTTAACAAAACTCAGTTGCAGAGATTTTTAAAAAGTCTCAACTACATCAGACCTTTTTACATAGGGCAAGCTACTGATATACATCTTCTCCAGCAAAGATTAAAAAAGAATCCTGTAAAATGGTCACCTGAGATGAGCTTGGCGGTTCAGCAGATTAAAGCCAAAGTTCTAGATCTGCCTCCTCTTTCTTTACCTCAGGGATCGGCCCAGTTGATTATTGAAACATATGCTTCTTCCCACACTTGGGGTGGGGTTCTTCTTGAAGCCCTAGAAGGAAAAGAACATGTTTGTGGTTATGGCTCGGGATCTTTCAAAGCAATAGAGCTTAACTATCCATCTAGCCACAAAGAGATTTCGGTTGTTAAGAAAACAGTCCAGCATTTTATTTTATTTTTGAAACCAGTTAGATTTATTATTAGGACAGACTTGAAAATAATGCCTGGTATTTTTAAAAATGAAAATCTGATGGCAGAAAATATTAGTCGTATTTTGAAATGGTTTATTTGGCTAAGCAATTTTGACTTTGACAATGTGTATAAGCCATGATATCTCAATTGCCTAGCTGATATGCTCACAAGAGAACAGTCAGAACAATCTACTCCCACTCTCAGCATGTTTTCAGCAGGTGCCTCAAGTTCAGGTGCTGATCGTGGTAAAGCTCCACTTTACCAACCCAGAAATGGCTTATTCCTGAAGCCATGGGATGAATCACTCACTGAAGCAAAATGAAGACAACTTCTTGATTATGCATCAAGACAAGAAGCGGAAAGGTATTTGGACCTTACTCTTATCAAGCAAATTTAGGCCTCTCCATTAAAATTGGAGATAATGGAAAGATGGGAAAGGAATGCTTATAGAAGTTTTGAAAATGGCCAAGAGAAACTGAAAGGTTGCAGAGAGCTTTGGATTGACCTCAATGAAGGAAAATATGGTCCTTTATGGTATGTGGACATAGGATATGGAAATTTGACATGGAGATCCTACAATATGATTCTTCAGTTTTGTAGGGAGCAACGTAAGATTGTCATCTGTGCAAATTCTGCTAACCTTAGGCATGTTGCATGGTCTGGTTGGACAGAAGTTTTGTTAGATAAATTCTTCCCAAGAACTGATTGGGAGAACCGTCGTGCTAACTTCATAATCCACTTGAAAGCTAACATTGAGGTAACTGATAGGGAGCACCAATGGTTCAAATTCATGCTCCATCACCAAGGAGGACGCTACACAAGGCTAGAGCATATAGTATTTACCTCCCAGAAGTACATCAAGAGAGATGCTCAAGGCCAGAGAATTGACTCAAAGGTGTATACAAGACAATTTTTTCTAAATTTTTGGGTACAGTCATTTTTCCAAGGCGAATTTCTTTGTGAAGCTAATGAGATTTTCCATGGATCCGATATTGAGAGATGTTTTAGTCCATTCTTGTACCTGCCTGCTCAGTTTGAAGACGACCCGCCAAACATTGATGATCTCCAAGATTATGACTCAGATATTGCCGGATGGGACTATCCTTGTGGAGGTGTAGACTTTGATGGACGCGAAGTCTGTATTTTCCTACAAGGTAGGGACCCTTATGACTAAAGTAAAAGTCGTGGTGGGCCTTTGAAGACTGTCGCAGGCCGAAGATGCTTCACTTTGTACTATGCTTTATTCTGCTTTTAGTACTTATTAAGGGTTGTCAGTCTTGATAAAGATTCCAAGTCCCCACATGTTTGCAGACTTTAAGGGACGAGATAATGACAGTGGTTTTCTCCACCTGTCACCTCGGATGCTTTCTATTGACCCAGTAGTGTCATTTGGAAATCACCGGATTACTGGTAAAATTTGTATAAATAAAGGGCTGAGGGCTCATTCTTAAGCATCTCATTTTATAGAGAAGTCACTCATGCGCTGAACTTAGTTGAGTCAGAAGTAGTATGCTCTGCAAGTTGCTCCCAAGAGTATAACATCGCATCAAAAAAACTTCTAAGTCTGTAAATGGCTTTCTGTTTAGAGTGTTATTGTAGTGATGAGCTTCGCCCTCCGAAGTCGATTTACATGTCTGTAAAAAGTTTGTAGCAGCTGATATAAAGTAAAGAAAAGCTGTTTTTATTCGAGCTGTTTCGATCTTGGTGATTATTAACCATGAGAACATCCATTTCCACAAATAGGAAGCAGTTCATAAACCAATAAGAAAAAGAATCGAAATCTCATAGACGAGACAAAGAACACCGTTTTCTAATTGTTCATGGCACTCTTTTTAGCAGGCTAGAAACATGAAAGCTAGAACTGGGAAAAATACCAGAAGGGATAATTGCAGATTGAATTGCAGTGCTAATGACAGAAAACTTGACTCTATCCTGTGTAAATTGTTGTGGCAGGAACAAAAATTATATTTTAGAAGACTGCAGAACTGTGAACTGAAAAGATAATAGAAACACAAATGGAGGTAGAGCTGAAGGGATGTGAAGGGAGCATATAAACAACGATCTCTGTATATGTGCATTGAACTAAGTATTCGATATGCATTGAAGTCACATTCACTAATTGTATTCTATATTTTACAGTTCGTCAGGGTTTTGTTAGGTATCCTTCTGAAACTTTTCATTTTTACGTACGGCGTTGACTCCTAGGCGGTTTAACGTTTACATGATATCAAAGCCACCTTCATGTCATGGTACATTGTGACATGTAATCCACTGAGAAAATTTCAAGGATCATAATTTTCTTAAAATGTAGAAACCTTGACAAATTTTATTAAATTTTAAATTTTTAACCATAAATTGTTGAGCCATATTTTTTTTTTAAAGTTTCAATTTTTTTAAGATTTATGTTATAGTACATTGTGACATGTAGTCTACAGAGAAAATTTCAAGGATCATAATTTTCTTAAAATGTAGAAACCTTGACAAATCTTACTAATTTTTAAATTTTCAACAACAAATTGTTGAGCCATATTTTTTTTTAAAGTTTCAAAATTTTTAAAATTGTATATATATATATATATTTGGACAGTTTGAGTTATTTTTAAGTAAATTTTATTTTTCCATAAAATTTAAAGACACAAAACCAAATTCAATCCTTGGCTTTTTCTCGTTGAACTGTATACATTTTAGAGTGAGCTGAACTTAAACGATTTTTTTTCGCGATTTGTGTTTTCGTTGGAATTGGAAAATTGCTGAAATTGCAATTTTGAATTTTCATTACTCATAATTTTATGAGTGATAATAATATTGGGGCTGGAAGCTCAAGGATTCATCTGCAAACTTCCCTTTTGCTACCATGTTTTTGATCTCATTTTGCAAAATATATTTGGCAATCTTTATAGCAGCATTTTCCTTGTCAACAAAAAACTTCCCTTTTGCTACCATGTTCTTGATCTCATTTTGCAAAATATATTTGGCAATCTTTATAGCAGCATTTTCCTTGTCAACGAAATTCCAGCATTCTTTAGTGTTCCATGTCCATGCAATCTTGACAACCTGTTCTTCTTTTCTTTTCTTTTGTTTTAGTGTCTTGCAATCTTGACAATCTGTTCTTCTTTACCCTTCTTTTGTTTTAGCAGTCCTTGGCTGTAAGGTTTTCTTTTAATGTTCTTGATATGCGAATCAGTTTATGGTCCTGCATTTTTTTTGAGCAGTTGGTCCAAAAGCTTTTTGTCTTTAACATAGTTCTTATAATAAGGAGCAATATAAGTCAGACATCCTAAAAACCGCTGCAGCTGTTGTTATGAGAATCAGTCTGGGAATTTTCTTGCAGATTCAACAGCATGGCATGAAAAATTCCTCTTGATTCCATTAGTTTCACAAAACTCATTGAATTCATTTGAGGTGAACTCACCACCATGAGTTTCAACAAGTGCTTTGAAGGCTCTGAACTTCATAAAGGTTGATGATTTTTCTTTCAGAAATGCCACCCAAGGTTTTTTTGTATAATCATTGATTAATAACACAAAGTAATGTTCACCTTTGAAGCTGGTTCTTGTTTGCTATCATGAAGACAATGTTTACAAACATGATTTGGTGGTTTTATGATCTTTGGCAAATTTTTTACGTCTTCTTTCTTCTTAACTTTTACAAAATTGTCAAAGTTCGTGCCCCATCCTTTTATGCCCTAGCAAACTTTCATCAATTTGACCCATTTAACATTGTTTTTCATCTTTTGATTTCACACATTTTGGAATCAAATATATGTTTTGGAATCAAATATATGTTTGTGTCTTTGATCACATGTTTGGCTCACACTTAAAAGATTGCGTTTTAAGTTTTTTACAAGCAAACTTTCATCAATTTGACCCATTTAACATTGTTTTTCATCTTTTGATTTCACACTTTTTGGAATCAAATATATGTTTGTGTCTTTGATCACATGTTTGGATCACACTTAAAAGATTGGGTTTTAAGTTTTTTACAAGCAAATTTTTTAGCTTCCCATCTATTTCAAAGGATAGATTATCTTTGAAAGTGACTTTTCCTTTTTCATTTCTTTCTTGGCTTATAAACTTATTTGGCCTCCTGTCATGTGTTTTGAGCATCCACTCCACATGCCACAAATTTTTCCCTTTTGTTGCCAATATAGCTATTGAACATTCCACATCTTCCTTCTTCTTCCTAGCCTTCCTCTCCTTGTTGCCTTGATATTTTGTGGTGTCATTCTCCATAGGAATCACTAGTTTACAATTTCTAGCAATGTGTCATTGATTACCACATTTGTAACATTCTATAACTCTGTAGAGGAGCAACATGAGCAACAAAATTATAGTTTCATCCTTTTGTATTGCTTCTAGCAATATTTTTCTTATAGGAAAGAGATTGTGATGTAATGCCTTTCCCAATAAGAACCATTAGTTTACAATTTCTAGCTATATGTCCAAAATTATTACATGGATAACAATTTTCCAAAAAGATTTGTTGATGTCTGCTTGACACATTATCTGTCCTACTTTCATTTAGAGAGAGGAAATTTTACAACTAGTCTCATATGTGCATCAACATAACTTATTTGTTTTCTTTTTTTATTTATGAAAGATGATTGTTTTGTCTTCTTTCCTTTGCCATAACCTAGTCCAATTTTATTACTAGATGATCTTTGACAACTAAGGATGTCATCAAGAGTTCTTGAACTGCTCTTAAACTTTCATTGAAGGGATTCTTCATTTGTCGTCTTTCTAAGCAAGATCAATTCACTTTCAAACTTTTTTAATTCTTGCTCTCTTTTCTTGAGTTGTTGTTCTAGATTGTTTTAAACCTTTTTTTGTTTCTTGAAGCATATTTTTTAAATCAACAATAATTTTTTCTACATAATTGTTTTTCTCCTCAAATTCTATCATGATTTTTTTATTTTTTGCACTATCTTTTTATATTTTTTTAATTATTCAAGAGCACTTGTAAGTTCTTCTTCAAGATCTACCACACTATCATTGTTTTTCTCCTCAAATTCTATCATGATTTTTATTTTTTATTTTTTGTACGTCTTTTTATATTTTCTTATTTCTTCAAGAGCACTTGTAAGTTCTTCAAGATCTACCACACTTTCTACTTCAGGGATTTTGTTCTCTATACCCATGAATAGGAATTCAACATCTTCATCTTCACTAGACTCATTTGTGCAGTTATCATCCATGGTATAAAGGTCTTCTTTTTGTTTTGCTTCTTATAAATCCTCTTGTTCTTTGAATCTTTAGGGCACTCAGTCATAATCTTTTTGTTTGGGATAAGGGAATTTGATGGAATATTGGGATTTTGGAAAAATTGTGATCATCGTCGACCTACCAACACCTACCATAGTTAAGAAATTGAGAGAAACATTGGGACATACAGGCTACAGGATACTATCGAAAATTTATCAAAGGATATGCAGAGGTGACTGCTTCGATGGAGAAGTTATTGAAGAAAGATGTTAAGTTCTAGTGGACGGAAATTTTCCAAGAGAGTATGGACATTTTAAAGAACAATATGGTTACAATGCCCATACTTGTATTTCCATATTGGAAAAAGGAATTTCATGTACATGTCGATGCATCGTTTGTCGTGCTCGATGTGGTATTAGCACAACTTGGAGAATGATCGATTGATCATTTTATTGCCTTCGCTAGCTAGAAATTATCAACATCCGAGAAGAACTATACCAGGATATAAAGAGAGGGACTAGCTATTGTATACGCTCTGTAGAAATTTTGACAGTACTTGCTAGGTGGGCATTTCAAAATGTACGCAGATCATTCAACATTGAAATACCCGGTTAATAATCCAGTGTTGGGGGGGAATATTTGCCGATGGCTTCTCCTTTTTCAGGAATTCGAATTTGAAGTTGTTGTTAAACTAGGTCGACTGAATTCAGGACCAAACGATCTATTGAGGATCGAAATTGGCGAAGAACCTGGTAACCTCGACGATAGTTCCCTGATGCGCAACTATTTGCGATAACAATGTTTGATGATCATTACAGAGACATCATACAATTGTTGAGTATGGTCTATGCACCAGCTGAATTTACTACTGCACAAAAGAAACAAATTAGTTATTCGAGCTGCAGACTTCCAGTTGATCGCTGGACAATTATATAAAATGGGCCTTGATGAGATTCTTTATCGTTGCATCTTGGAACACGAACGACGAATGATAATAAATGAAGCACATGCCGGTGTCGTAGGAGGCCATTTTGCTGGAAAATATACAGTGCGAAAGATATTGCAAGAAGGATTGTGGTGGCCCACCATGCATGCGGATGCCCGAGAATACTGTCACAGTTGTGATGTTTGTCAAAGAACTGGAAAGTTGTCGCGACGAGATGAAATTCCATTAGTACCCCAAATAAATTTGCAAGCATTTTACAAATGGGATGTTGATTTTGTGGGCCCTATTAGTCCAACAGGGAAGTGCACAGGTGCAAGATATATTATTACTGCGATAGACTACCTGACCAAATGGGCCGAAGCAACGCCAGTAAAATATTGTACTGCTTCAACTGCTACTAAGTTTTTGTTTGAAAATGTTGTGACTAGATTTGGATGCCCGAAAATTTTGATAAGCGACTAGGGCACACACTTTGTCAATTAATTAAGTGAGAAACTGAAGGAAGAATTCCAAATACAACATAGAAAGAGGACACCGTATAACCCTCAAGATAACGGTGTTGTTGAAGAATTCAACAAAATCCTTGAGGAATGCATTACCAAATATTTTCAACATCTAAAGAGATGACTGGGATTAAAAAATCTCCGCAGTACTATGGGCATATCACACAACATATAAGTTGACAGGATGAACTCCATTTCACTTGGTGTATGGACAAGAAGCTGTGATCTCAATGGAATACATTGTACCCAACCTAAGGATTATTGCGATCACGGAGATGACATATGTTGGTGCTGTCAAGGAAACACTGTCGCAGCTTGTGCAGTTGGAAGAAGATCGTTTTGTTGCAGGATATCATCAAAATGCTAAGAAAGAACGACAGAAAGTATGGCATGATCTCCACATCAAGAACAAAAATTTCAGGTTGGAGGACTTGTTCTTTTGTATGATAATTCTTTTTAAAGCATATGGAAAAGCTAAAAACACATTGGCTAGGACAATATATTGTAATTCATATCACTGACGGAGGCACAATGCAACTACAAAAGTTAGATGAAAAACCTATCAGAATATTGGTAAATGGAAGTTGACTAAAGCCTTATAAGGATAGCTGCGACTTGGTCGACTGAAAAAAAAAAGAAAGAAAATGAACAAGGCAAAATCTTGTGAGTATTTTTTTTTTCAGACTGAGAAATAAAAAGCGTCACAGACTGCAAAAAGTACTTACTAGTACCTCTCTTAATATTTTTAACAAAAAGTGCTTTGTCATCATCAAAATCTTATGATTGAATCTTTGTTTTAGATTTCTTAGCTACCATAGATGCTTTAAAAGTTGCTTCCTTCTTTTGAGAATCAACTTGCCCAATCCTTATTTCATAAGCTATGAGAATCCCGTATAGTTCTTCCATGGTAAGTTTGTTAAGATCTTCTCTATCTTCTAGGGTGGAAATATTCGGATTGTAAATCATTGAAAGTGATCTTAGTACTTTTTTCACCTATTTTCTTCTCTTTCAATTCTGCTCTTAGCCCTTGAATTGTATTAACGATTTCATCAATCCTCTCAAAGTATTCTGGAATGTTTTCTTCTTCCTTCATTTTTAGACTTTCATATTGAGTTTTAAAAGTCTGGAGTTTGGCCCTTTTTACCTTGGTGTCTCCTTCATAGATAATCTGCAATTTGTCCTAGATCTCCTTTTTTGTTTTGTAATGCATCACTTTGGCAAAGACTGTTTTGGCTAATCCAGCCAAGATTGCATTAACAACTTTAACATTGTATCTAAATTGTTTTATTCCTTCAAGATCTGTGGGAGGAGATTTTGGATATATATACCCTGTTTGTACATACATCCAAACGTCTAGTCCAATAGACATTATATAACTTCTCATCCTAATGCTCCAGAAAGCATAATCTTCTCCATTGAATATTTTTCTCTAAACAGTGATTTGGGGAACAATTTGGATGTTGGCAGATAGGAGGATTTGGAAATATGAGAGTTTTTGGCAGACTTGTAGATGGACTCTGGAAAGGGGTCTGCATATCAACTTTTATTGGAGCAACTGGTCTGAAGGAAGGAAGATATGATTGCATTTGCTGGGCAATCTTTTTTGAGATTAAATCTTCTTGATGTTTGAGCAAGGAACGAATCAAAGAAGAATTAGTAACAGGGTTATACTCAACAGGAGTTTGGTTTTGTGTAGGAAAATATGATGGATAAGTAGTAAGGGGTCCACCACGCTCAACAGGTGCAGAACTCTGAGAAGGACATCGAGTGATGACTTGGCCATCTTTTTCTTGGATAATTGTTTTGGAGGTTATTTGTTTGGGCCGTTAAGAACCTCTAAGAGAATTCCAATCAGTTATCCATTTGTCAGGAGGTCTTAAATCACCTCTCTTGCTCATTTGTGGAGCAATTTGTTCAAGACCAACGTCATGAGTTATTAAGGCAGTATATTCACCTTTTTCTCCAATAGACTTAAGGTAGGTTGGTGAGGTTGTGTTGAAGAAACAAATACATAGTAAGGAATTGATTTCTTCTTTGCAGAGTTTCATTTCTGCTTCACTCACTCGAATTGCTTTCATTCTGATCACATGTGGAACATCAGCATCAAGCATCATATTGAATCCTAAATCAATTATAGGATCCATGTTTGAATTATCATAATCCCATTCAGATGTAGGATTATTTTTTGGTGCAGATTTGTCTTCTATAGGATTTTCTTCAGGAGTTATGATAGGAGAGACAAATGTAGGATGATAACTCCAATTAGGCTTTGTATATGACATACCTGCAGATTTACCAGTTTCAGTTGTAGCCAGTGCTGTAGGAACTTTTTAGATCTGGCTACTTGATCCAACTTGAATATGTAGCTGTCTGCATTCTTCTTTTAGGATCTTCAATTCCTTCTTAAGAGCCTCTACTTCTTTATATACCCCAGGGATTGTAGTAGGATTCTCTTCATGCTTTTCATCTTTAGATTTGAACTAAGCAATTAAACCATAAATAGAAAAGAATGAAACTGTTGGAAGAGACATACTAGGGTATTTTTCTTTGGGCTTCTCAAATCTGCTTTTCTTAAACTCTGTGCCATTGAGTTGTTCGAGAAGCATTGTCTGATACATTTTTATCAATTGAGGATCTGTTGTTGAAGTCATAATGGCAGTTATCTTTTGGATCAACAAATCCTTTTCTATCATCTGTTGTTTTCCTTTCTCAGGGAAACTGAACATATTAAGAACATTGCAGGAGCAAACATCTGGATCACTACATTCACAATCTTCAGAGGATGATACAGAGTTGCAATATGAAGAACAACTTTCTGAATATGATTCAGAATCTACCTGCAATTGGTTTAGTTGATTATTGATTTCATTTGCATAATCTTTATCATTTAGAACAACTTCACAGTCAGGTGGAATATCAAGGCAATTGATCTAACCTTGTTTGTTTCTATACCAAACATGATTCTTTTTCTTTGCTCCAACATTCCCTTTCTTTAGGGTAGGACAATTTGGAGCATTGTGTCCTTTTGCTTGGCACCTAAAGCAAGCTAAATCTATTGTATCTTTGAAACATTTTTCCTGTTTAAACTGTGGTTTGGGTTTGTGAGAAGATTTATGATATTTTTGAGAAGAGTTGTGGTCATTTTTGTATGATCTTTTACTTTTTTGATGCCGAATGTTGGAATATAATCCGTCAGGATTATACGTTAATGTAAATAGTAGGAAGATGAAGAGACTCTCAGATGTGATCCAAAGAGTCATTGTAATGTATAAATAAATGTTTTAGCCATGAATAGAATTGAATTGGGAGTTATACCTATCAGTGGTATCAGAGCTTGGCTATTTGCCATAACTCCTACCTGCTACATTTCAGTCCTGGCATTCTGCTTGCCAGTCCATTGCCAGACTTCCTGCTCCGTCAGTCTGCCATTTGCATGCGTTTCTCTTTGCCAGCCTGTGCGCATTCATTTGTATGTGTTATTCCTACCCTTTGTATTCCATCTTCCCCTGCGAGCTGCTGAATTTATTCATCTACAATTTCAAGGTTTCGACCCTTCCCGCGGCTTCTCATAGCCTCCACATGAAACCCTAATCCTGCCAGAAGTCTGATAACCTACACAGCCTACACAATACCTATCAATCGATTTCTCTCGCTTACAGCCTTTTGCTTCATCGGTGACCCCTTCGCTGCATTGATCTTTGCATTGCTGCTGCTGATCGCTATGGTGATCTTTTTGGGTACTGAAACTCCCACTGACTGCTATGCGAGCTGTGAATTGGTATGCTGCGATTTTTGAAGACTGTCCACGACCATGTGAAGAATTCCTGAGACTGCTGAATACCTGCGAGAAGGCTGTTGCGATTCAATACCATCAATATATTGTTTGTTGGAGACTGAAGTAATATTTCTGCCACTACGACCTCTTTGAAGACTGTTCTCTGCAAGAACGTGGAGAATTTGTTGAAGTTTGAAGGCTCCTTCTTGTTGGAACATGTGAAGAATATTGAAAGTGATGTATGAACGGAGTGATACATTCCACGTTTGTGTATAAGTCGTGGGCTGCGTTGATATTGAGACTGCTGTCGATTTGAGACTGCGTTGATATTGGTGGAGATGCGTTGATATTGATCTGAGTGCGTTGGAGGAGTCGTGGGGGCTGCCTGCGTTGAAGACTGAAGTCACATTGAGGCTGCGATTTTGCTGCACAACATTGAGGCTGCGTTGGAGGTAAAACTTTGGTGATGGTTGGGAATACCTAACCCTAAATTTACCCTAGACTACTGCCTGCGTGAAGTGACTGATATACATTGCGTTGAAGACTGATATTGCGTTGAAGCTGATATTGCTAATGCATATATATTGAGTTGTGACTGCTATTTCGATGTGCTGGAGAAATAATGTGCGCTGAAGAAATAAATATATGCTGCGGCCTGTGATTGTGGTATATATGCGTTGAGTATATATACTGCGTGGAGTCTAATTTTTTTTTATGTTGCTGGTGTATACATGCTACTGTCTACTTCCTGAAATGCTGCTGAACCTGTGGAGCTGCCTACGTATCAAGCGAACCTGTGTTGCTACATCTTGTTGAAGACCTACTTGAAGACCGATCTCAATATTCAAAAATTCTGATACTGAGACTGATATATTGTGTTGTGACTGATATATCATATATTGCTAGTGACTGATATATTTTATTGAAGAAGCGTGTGTATGCTATAAACTTGCATTGTATTCACCTTGGCAGAGACTGTAGACCTGCAAGGTTATTGTTTTTCTATTTCTCTTTGTAAATTACACTAACAGTTGTAAAAATGCAATCTATAGCATCTATAGTTGGTGCCACCCTCACTGGCAAAGACACTTATCCAGAATGGTGGAGGAAGATCAAATCTTGCTTAATCTACAATGACCTTTGGGACGGCATTTGCGAAGGCAACACAATAGAGATAGAAGCTGGAAAGCCCATAACCATAGACCCAAGACCTCCAAAATCCGAGAAAGAGAAGGCCATTTGGAGAACAAAAGACAAGAAAGCTTTAGCTGTAATCACTGCCACAGTCAGTGAAGAGGTGAGCCAGTACATATTGCCTGCAAAATCATGTTTTGAAGCACTAAAAACATTAAAAGATCTGTATGATTCACACTCTGAAATGGAGGTTATTCAACTAATGTTAAAACTATTCATCTTAGAAGTAAAAGACAACGATCCCATGTTAGTTGCCTCTGAAATCAAAGCCATCATGCACAAGATTCAAGCCTCTAGTATGAAACCAGATCTTCCTCTTGCAACATTTGTAAAATCTTTATATCCTTCTCACTCCAACTATATTGAGTCCTTGCAAGCTAGTGACAAGTTCAAGTCACTGACATTTGACACCCTGGTAGAGAAGATAGCTGACAGAGAGAAATCCTTTGGTAATAAGACAACCGAGCATTCTGGAGAATCACTTTGCTTTGCTCAAAAAGCAAAGAACCCCACCAAAGACCAATCCAAAGATCACCCCAAAGGAGAAAGCAGCAAGAGAGGCAGAGGAAGAAGAAACTTCGGAGGCAGAGGGGGCAGAAACAACTTCAGCAAAAGATCAGATTTGCAGTGCAAGCGTTGTGGAAAGACTGGGCACACATCATATCAGTGTTGGGCTTCGTGGGACTCCATCAAAGACAAGCATAACTAGAAGAAAGATGACAGTAAAAATCAAGATGCTAGTAAATCTTCTGATTCTGCTCATTGTATTGTTGCACATTGT
>LPNX010913109.1:345657-398924 GCA_001517045.1 Pseudotsuga menziesii
CTATCACCGACTATATCTCCCACCCCCCGAAAAATTTGATGAAGAAGAATTTTTATGATGTCGGTCCTTATAAGCGCGAGGGTGGTCACCAAGATGAAATTGTTTACACAATTTGTTATAGTTGGGTCTTTTGGAAGGATGAGATGTTGCGCAAGCCATCTTCATCTCATTGGATGTGCTCACAATTTCTACATTCACACCTTGTCGAATTACTCCCCATTCAAAATTTTCAATGTTGTTGGGGAACAACTCTACCATTTTCTTAGTAAACCAATTTGGAAGTGTAGCAATGAAAATCAATTTTCATTTGGGATTGAGAGGATCATCCAATCGATATAATCTCTGAAGGAATTCATTGAAATGATTTTCAAAATTTGTAAGGTCATCACAGTTCATTTTTGATAAATCTTCTCATGGACAAAAGTAAAGAAATATCCCTTGGAAACAAGATGACCGAAAATTATATAACTGAGCAAGCAGAGGATTCTCAGTTGTACAAATAAATGATGAGGTTGTAAGGTTTACAACCCAACTACTGACATGCAATATCTTTTGGAAGATTCACCTGGACCAGGTATCAACAACAATTATTGCAGTTGTAGAAAAGTACGTCACGAGAGAACAAATGAACTGGTTAACATTCCCGTTGAATGAATTCCTCGATGACTGTATAGAAGCACAAGAAAAAAGGTAACCCTTTCATTACACTTGATTGTTAATCTATATTGCTCTTGTTGGTTGGAAAGAACTAGAGGAAAGTCATTTCTTAGACAAGAAGAGAAGACCCTCTTTGGTATCCAAATATACAAATATGTGGTTTTCCATAATTCTGCATAGGAAAGAAGACAACAACGTCATTTTTTCTTGTATGGTGAAGAAATTAGGTTCATTTGTCAAAATAATCCACGCTTATAGCCCAACATGGTCGAAGCATTTAAAGGTTTTGTGCGATTCAAGATTGGAATGCATCATACTTACATACATGCCAAAAAGGGACCCTGAGAAACAATGGTTACCAACCCTGTTACATCTGTTCTGAAGATGATATAACACAAATTGTTAAGAATGGGATCCATAATGGAAAATCCCATTAAGTGAGAGTATAAGGTGGGGAAAAATGTATTTTTAAAGTATGTAATTGCACGAGGAAAAAAATCTGAAATGGATTTTAATAACAAGAAGGAATGAAGGTTTAAGTATGAAAATCTTTCAAACGCTCGCTTGACATTATTAAGAATTAAAGGGACTATTCAAGGAAAAGTTGTGAGCATTGCTAATAGTTTGAGTGACAAGATGAGACACATCAATGTTGATGTGGCCAATTAATTAGTGATTCTTGAGATGAGCATAAAGGAAATGTTAAAATTGAAGAATGAAAAACAATAGAAAATAAACGAGCTATTATTGAGAGTTAATGATTTTACATTCATATCCAAATTCAATGTTACATCCATGCTTTATAGAGACATTAATATAGTTCTAGGTTCACCTTGGGTAGAAGCACTGGTACTTTCCTATAAGAAGAAGTAAATAACATTGAAGAACGTTGCAATGAAGCCATGCTCAAAAGCACCCTCATTAGATGAACTTTAGGATATCTTAAAGGTTATCCTTGAATATAATCAAAAGTCAATACAAAAATGCAAAGAAAAAATTGACAAGATTATCATTGATAAAGACAAAGATTACTCGTCTCAAGAATCATAGTCAAAACTCAATCACACTTACTAGCTAAAGGAACTTACTAGCATAGTCATACAAATAAAAACTTTAGGAACTTACTAGCAAGAAATCAATGATGGATAAATAAACAATGATTGACCCTGCTAAAATACAAGTTTCTAGATATAAAAATTGAAACGTAATTGAGGCAAGAACCAATAGAGACCCAATAAAAGCCTTATCAAACAATAAATCCTCAGATCTATTAAAGAAAGAAGGTTCCAAAAGCATGACTCGAGATATAAGGATGTCTTATCATCCTCATCATAATTATATAGGGCTTTGACAAACTAATCGAAGACGAAAAAAATTATGTGCAGCTAAGTAAAAGCCCTACTATATTGAAGATTTTCAAGTGTGGAATCTTATGCATTTCCAAATCACATAAGCTCACAATTATGACCCATTCACGGTGATACAATTATGCTCAATGCTTTGTAATTCATATAATATTTTATCATCAAATATCACAACTACGAGAACAAAGGATCATGAGAATACATTATGAGTCAAAACAAGAGATAAGTGTTTTTCAAAATATGCTTTGAGGACAAAGTATTTCTAAAGGGGAAGACAATGTAATGTACATAAATATATATAAATAATCATCAATTAATAAATAATTTATAATAATAATAATAATTAATTAATTAATAAAGTACCACATCCTAATGAAGGGACATTGCTTATCGTCCATGGTGACTAGTCAACGCATGTATAAGTATATTGTCCCATATCATTTTATCGTTTATTCAATATTTCATTATTAAATATTTATCCTTAATGAAATTTAACATGCTATCCTTTCTGCATTGGATATTTAGTTTATGAACCAAGTTGTTCATGTCATATTCAAGAAATGTATTTTGCTTGTTTAAGGTGAATATTTAAGAATGTAAAATTTTAAAGTATGTCATATTATAAGTGTGGGCCTTAGTAATTCAAAGCCACAAACTTCGTTTGCAAAAACCTTTCCATATAGATAAATATTTAAAAATGTAGATTTTTTGAAGTACAACATATTATATGTGTTAATCTAAGCTTTAGTTGTTCGAAGCCACAAACTTCTTTTGCAATAACCTCATCATAAAGGTAAATATTTAAGAATATAGATTTTTGCGGTATCAATTTAGTTTGAGCCTTAGTTGTTCAAAGCCTCCGACTTCTTTTGCAAGTATCTCATCATAGGTTTTTACAATATAACATACTATAAGTTGATGTTTAATTTATGCCTTAGTCACTCGAAGCCACACACTTCTTTTGCAAGAACCTCACCATAGAAGTGAATGTTTAAGAAGGTAATTTTTTACAATATAACATTGTAAGTCTATGTTGTATGTGTTTATGTGAAACTACTCAGGGAGAACAACATCATAGAATATAAAAAACAATGTTTCAAATGAAAAACACCAAATATACAAGTGATAAAAGTAAGGGAGAGGAGAAAATATATGAAGTTTGATTATAAAAATGATTAATTAATTCAATTAATTAATGTTGAAATTGAAATAATCCTTATATAAATGGCAATAATTAAGAGAGTATGAAAGATTAGAGAAAGACAAAATTAAATTCAAAGATAACAATACAAATAGATTGACATAATAACATCTAAGCATTGTGCAAAATGACATTAAACAGGATCATTCTTTGTGTATGGTAAAATTTGGCTTGTACAAAATGTTAATTAGACATGCATGATTAGAGCCCGCCTTGGCTAGAGTTCCATTGCATGTATATTCAAAGTTCCATGCCATTCGAGAATCCTAACACATGTCTAAGCCCCAATTTAATGTCATTTTACACATTGCTTAGACATTTTCGATTGACATATAAGGTGAAATTAATTTATAATAATTTATAATAAGTTAATAATATAGAAATTGAAATAAAATCATATATATATATAGTGATAAAGAGTAGGGAGAAATAAGTGTGGCCTTTGGGGATTGAAATCTAAATAAAGATAAAATTAAAGTATAGGAAAATTTAAGATAAACTCAAGGATAAGAAATCAACTAAATTATATTGTCAAATAGAAAATTTACTTGCAGAGATACAAAATTGGGTTTTTCATTGTGTATGGGGTCCCATTTGTACCTAACCTCCCAAATGCCATTGTTTGTGGTATGTTAACTCAAAAAAACTAGGTAACTTATATTATATAAATTTTGATTGTAAACTTGTACATATGATCCTCCATGTATGGCTCAAGTTAGTAAAACAAATACATATGTAAGTATCATAGATGGTTATCTATGCAAGAATAAGCAAATTGAGAACAATGGGAACCAAAACTACATTCCAATTTATTAGTTGGTACCATTTTAAAGGGAAATATGGGATTAAGGCTGTGTTTTGCACAAAGAAAAAATGTCAATTCTACCCTAAAGGATGTCATGTGTAATGAAGTATATATTTTTTGCTCTGATGGAGGAGGTATCCACAGATCCCCTAAGGAATGGGACTAATATTTTTCGACCTACTTGATAATAATGTAGTGTAGGCTACAACTGGGGTTGTACCTTTCGTCGAGGCCGAGACACTTCCATGCTACAACGTTTTATAACATGTTCTAAATGCTTTGGTCTTGAACTCATGACCACCCTTAGTCCCACAAAGAACTAGAGGAGGTTGAGCAAACCATATTCTCCACAAGGCTAAGCCCCATATAATGATCTATAAACTATTGTGGATATTGCATTGGAATAGCTCATCATATCAAAGCTTACAATATTTTGCAATATCTTATCATGTAGTGTTTTACTTTAGATTTCATATTTAATATTCTACCTTAGTGCAAAAGATACTTAAAAAAATGAAACTAAAATGAAAGAAGCTAAGGAAATACACCACATCCACACAATGAACACAATATGTATCCCAAGAAAACCCAACTAGAAGGTGAGGCACATGCCTTGCTTTTTTCTTCTCAAAAATGAAAATGCAAATACAAAGAAAGTGCACTCACTATGGAGTTCTCATGGACATTGTGGCTTAAATGATTACTACATGATCTTTTATGTCCTCTATTATGATCCAATATCCTACTCCTAAATGCTCTTCTCAAGTATGGAACACTAAACAATACAATAAGAAAGAAACCCCTTCCTTTACTAGCAATGTACTATTTAACATTGTATAATAGCCATCTAGAGTTAGGGTTATGGTTTTTGCATGCCTCAACTCTTGATTAGGGTTAGGGTTTTGAACCCTATACAATCTTATCAAAATTCCATGTGTATGAGTAATGGAAACTAACATTGCATCCACTCGATACAGTGATGGTGCTCAATAGGATAGGTCAACTTGGAAGAGGCATAACTTCCACATACAAACTCCAATCATGGTGATATTTGCACCATTTGAAAGCTCTTGATGTGCAAAAAAACATCAAGAGGCTAAGAAATTTGTTTGAAATTTTTTACCCCAAAATGGCTATCTAAGGTCTCACATAAGGTCTAAAAGTTTCTAGAACCCAAATCACCAAAGTAAGACCTACCCCTAAAATGGGCCCTGTTGTCACATATATAGTAGCTGGGCTAATTTTGTTCATGAGCAATACTAATCAATTATTTAAGCCAGTCCTTTACTATGAGATCAACAAATGATGAGCCACCAGTTGATGATATCCCACTTTCAGTAGATCCAGAGTATCCAGATTGACCAGTTCTATGCCATGACTGAGCCTCATGACCCTAGATTCGATGATTGAGTTAGCCATTCTTTCATGACCCAGAGCAGAGATTATTACAGTGCCCATGATATGTAGCAACAACAGTTGTTCTAGTGATCTTTAGATTGGTTTCAGATCCAGTGTAGGTATATGACCCAGGTGATATTATGGTTGTGCATGTGGATTTTGATGTTGCTCTGTTACCTATTTTAACAACAAGAATTGGTTGATATTGGTTATATGTTGGCGATACTTTATCTTGGTTTTACTTGGAATCTAAAGTATAAATGATCTAGCTATTATGTCCGAGAGATTCTTTTATATTCTCATTGGCCTTGCCCTACTCCTAGTATGGATTTGGTCATTTCCCTTTAGGGACATAGCTTGTTATTTTTGACACCATATTCATTGTACCCGTCCATTTGTTTCCTTCCCTTATTGTTGATTAACCTTGACTTGTAACTTGACTAGTGGCATCTAGGATTCCCCCCACCTTCACCTCTATGTTGGAATAAGTCTCCATATTTAAATTGTGTCTTGGCGTTGGTTTATGTGATGCATGTAACAAGGTTGGTCTTCCTATAGGTATTGAACACAAGTAGTCTTACAAAAAAGTGTCTTTATACACTAAGGCATCAGAGCTTAAAGTTATTATAAATGGATGCCTTACCAGTAAAGCAAAAGTGTCTTTAGACACTACTGCAAATAAAAGAAATACTAGCGAGTCGCCAAGAGATGAGAACTCATCCATTGTATGGTGTAATGATCATTTACCCCCACAGGGTATAAGGGTGAGGCGAACCCGTTAGGGCTAAGCCTTAGTCATTTTCTGGAGCCCAACAGGCTTTCCAAGGAACCTGCTTTTAGAGGCTGGCAAGTTGATAAAAATAAACATGTTCAAATAAAGTTGATGGCTAGAGGATGAGCACTCCTTCTTTGTATAATGTGCAACTCATTTGTCGCCACAAGGAAACAGGGTGAGACTGCCCCCCAAAGGTCATGTTTGTGTTATTTTCTGGAATCCCAACATGCTTACCAATGCACCTGCCTCTAGAGGTTAACAAGTGTATATTGTTGTGCAAATAAATTCCTTAAAAGTTGCTTGTCTAGAGTCTAGTGGAGCCTTCTCATAATTCCACCCATTTGTGAGACACTGCCATTCCCTATTGTTCACCTAGCCCAAGTTATGTGTTATGTGGATTCTCTTGTCCTTTAGCTTGGATGCTTACAGTGTCGAGTTTCAAGTCATTCCCTTGGCCTTGCCTAGTTTCATTCACCTTCACCCTTGACTAGCAAAATGGCTAAAACTATAAATGAGTATACATTGGAGGTTCTTGTTTAAAGCAACTAATCATTTTGATTTAGATTATTATATATGTATTGTTCTTGTATTGTTGAAATACTAAGAGGGGGGTGAATCAATATTTGCACAATATAAATTTTTTAATCAAAAGCAATTTGTTGATCACCAATCATTTCATATCATCAATGTGTATGAAATAACAAGCTTCATAGTACACAATAATTTTTGACATGGAAACTCAAGTCCTGGGGGTAAAACCACATAATCCTTTTAAAAAAAGTTTTCCAGAAATAACTGGAGGGAGGCAACAACCCCCTTATTACAAAGACTTCAATTTTTCAACTACAACTGGAAGGAGGCTACGACCTCCTGATTTACAGGCTACAACCTGAAGGAAGCTACAACTCCCTAGTTTTCTGGCTACAACCGAAAGGAAGCTACAACCTCCTTTCCTTGCCCTGTCCTGCCACCCAAATAAGAAAAAGATTGTCGAACCTGTGAACCTGTCAAACCAAACTTTGAATCTACTGCTGATAACCTTTGCACTCTAATCACTGTCAAATCATCCATGTATACCAACAAGTCATTTCACTGCCATACATTGCTCATGTACATCATTGTGCACCTCATCATCCACAATTACTGAACAAGTAATTATGCTCTGCTTTCACTGAACATAAGGCATGCATCATCTTGCATCATCGTCATAGGGTATGCATCATCATCATCTCAACGTGCACCATGTATGCATAATCAACAACAAGTATACATCATAGTCCATAGGAGAGAATCATCACACTATGGTATGCATGTACATCATATTGTATAGGGGTGCATCAACATCATAGAGTGTACATGCAACATCATCATCATAGCCTCCATAATGACTTCAAATATATATATCAATATAGAGGCTCACATACTAAGATCAAAGATGAACTCTATCCATGAGAGACATGTGCCATCACAAGAGAAACCCAAAAGCATGAACCATACGTTTTCGAAAATCAAAAGATGAAGAAAAAATAGAAAAACTAAAATAAACTCTAGATCATGTCACTACATAGCCCTCGTAACAATATTTCCAACGAGCCAAGAATTTTGTAATTCTGATTCAGTATGAGAAAGTTATGCCAATTTTAGTGAAGATGCCCAAAAATTTCTCCTCCACAGAGTTTCACACTTTTCTCTAAGAGTTACGGATTACCAAAGAGAGACTTGATTGATGAACAAATGAAATGTTTGATATCTATTTATATAGGCTGTGGAGGAAAGTTAGTACCTCAAACTGGGCCACCATGCAATTCAAAATTATAAATAGTTAAATTCTATTTTGTTTGGTCGACTAACCCAAAAAGGTGGGGTACACCAACTTCAAAAATTCATATATCTTTAACCATAAGGAGTTAGAAGATGCTCCACATATCAACGGAAATGGCTTGACAAGGACTATCTCCCTATGATGGGTTTATTTTCAAATTCGTGTTCTAATACCATTACATTCTTCAATTTGTACAAGACATCAAGACTCCACACATAAAGGTGTCAAAGACCATGTTACCTTATGCATAAGTTCCAAGGTCAAGGACTTTAATGGACATCATCAAAGGCATGAGAGATTCAATGGTATTCACACCCACATACTTAACATCAACAAGGAGGAGGTATCTACCATATACTCATCATATCAAGGGTATCGAGGAACCCAACACCACCAAGGTGTGGGGGTGCCTAGACTTCTCCTAGGGTACCATGACCTCACTAAAAACACAAATGACCACATAATGAGTCATTTGGACTCTTTAAAGTTCTACACTTCTTTAACCCACCGATGAATCTTTCTAGGGTACTAGGGCATAGGTTGTGGTACTAGAGAACCATAAAACAACTTAGGGTTGCTCAAACACTCTATAGGGTGTTTAGGGCTTTTGCCATTGTCCAAAGGGCTCCAAGGGCTTCAGACTTGGGATTGAATAAGGTCAAAAGGTCTCCATTGTCATTGATTGACTTCTAACCCTCAAGGGGCACCAAGAGACATCGACACATACTTGTTGGCATCAACAATCTCCTTGACATACACTTGTTGGCATCAATAACAATTTAATCAACATTTAGCCGTCAACAGAATTTAATTGTACTTGAGTCTCACTGCTAGCATAGATAATTGAGCATGCATGTCCATTTTGTACTTTGCAGTATCAGAGTTTAGCACTTGGGTCATCATTTGATTAGACTTGACATGGTTAATCTAGTGTTGACCAAGCCATGAGCAAGGTCCAGGATGAGTTTTATGCCAATGGTTATGGATGATGATTATGTATGGTCTACAGGTGTCCATTTGATATATTCATGCTTCAGATGGTAATTTGCTATGACGGGTTGCATTATTTTTATGATTATCAACATTTACAGGTTTTATTATTATTATGATTCTGACATGGATGTGGCCTCTAATGTACCTTTGTGATAGACATATTGTGTATTAGTACTCATTCCTAGTTGATTTGGGCATTCTAAGTCCACTGGTGCAACTGGTTTTCATTTTCGGGTAGTTACAGGAGAGATATGGGTCTTTCAGGCATTTTGCATCATATTTGCCCTAGGAAATTAAAAATAAAACATAGTGCATATAATGGTGAGATCTCCTAAGGCGGCAGAGGGAGTCTAGGGGTGCATCCAATCAATTGCACCATACTACTATGGTGTTAGACACGTCTATGTAGTCATTTGGCTTCAATTTTTTATCCTCGGTGAGATACTGACAGTTTTATGTTCCCATGGCAACACTTTGATGGTAAAAAATGGCTAATAAGGAAATTGATTTGGGTTAATGAGGCAAAGAAATGGCATAAAATTAGTCTAAGGCATAGTGTTTGGGTCACCTTCATCATCTGTCATCAACTTCACTTCACATGGGGTCCACACATCCTTGATTTCTTCAGTTTGAGGGCATTTTAATGTATTTTGAGAGATACGTCCTAGTGATTTTTATCACTCAGTATATTCGACCACCACACCTTTTGTTGTGACATGGGGCCATGCTAGTAAAGGATGTTATAACCTCCTAGCCCCCACCATGTGCTACCTTGAGGTCATTTGTCATTTTTTTTCTTGTGGTGCGCCCCTCATTGGGAAATTTTAGTGATGCGCCCCCTTATATTATTGAGTTGATCCGTGTATGATGTATCTAGATAATCTTATCCGTTGATTATATTGTTTTTATCTTTTGATCGTGACCCTTGATCTTTTTGGATCTAGGTTTAATGTACTTGAGAGATCTATATATTGAGATGCTCTCTCATTTGTAAAGGGACTTTTGGCTATGGAATATTGAATACAAGAAAATTTTTGCAGAAACTCTTGGAAGTTTTGTGAATGTATTTGGATGTGATTGTTATGCCTCTTACTTCGACATTTCAGTGGATCTTGCATGCAAAAAAATTATTTTCTGTGGTAGCCATACTGATCTTTTGCAGGGCAGTGAATTGGTTGGAGGAGATTGCTCAGGCGTCTTACATCATCTTCCAGTCAAATGGTTTCATCTTCAAGGAGTTCTTCAATTGTCATTCCGTGCATTGGATCTCTTTCTGTAGATGTCATACATAGCTTTTCTTTTTCATCTGTGAACAAATCTCATTCGTAGTTTGATTTTGCAGGTAAAGAAGAGGGGGCGCACTACCTCTATTAGGCATTTTTCCTTTGTTTCGGACCGGATATAGCTTGAAATTGTAACTAAGCGGAAAAATCATCGCCATCCAAGGCGACCACAAGTATTTTCAGATACAATTTGCAAGGTTAGTATTGTTTTTCAGTATTTTCATCTGTTTGTCCATCAAAACTCTTCTTCAGACCCTAGTTTTGTAGATATGATAGATACGGTGATTTTTTTATGACGACCATCAAAACCCACATGGAGATTGTTGAATAAACCCTAGATCTCGAATTTCACGTAAATTGGAGTCCATTTGCCCCAGATCTAGCACTAGTCTCTCTAGGTGGGGGTGCCCCCTCTGGGTGGGTGGCTAAATATTCAAATCTATCAGTTGGGTATGCCTGAACCTACTCAATTTTCACAGATCTATCCTTCAAGTGTCCTGATCTATTCACCCCTTGCCCCAATCTACTATTTTGGGTTAGTCATGTCCATTTTTGCATAAACCCTAGGTGGGTCCCATTAGGATTTTCATTTGTGTGGTTAGATCTTTCTAGATCTATCAGTCGGGTATGATTGAACCCATCTAATTTTCAAAAATCTACCCTCCAAGCATCTTGATCTAGTCATTTCATGTCCCGATCTACCTTTTTGGGTCCACTTTATCCATTTTTGCATAAATTTTTAAGTGGTTCCTTTGGGTTTCTCTTATACATGGCTATATCTCTCTAGATCTACTATACTAAACTCATTGTGGTAAATTTTTATCAAGTTGGGTCATTTTTCTTATTTGCTAAGCCTCCCTAACTTCACCTTAACTCCCACACCACATCTACATCCTAGATCTAGATTGCCTCACTCATCGTCTCTCCTCCTTTATTCATTGTTTACCCCTATGAGTGTTTTGAGTAGGTGTGCTATCCCTCTTAGGCTAGTAGGGTTTCTCCCTTGGTCATTCTCCGGATTGATCTAAAGCGATAAGAGCTCGTCCAGTGTGACAACTACCCTTCATCCATAGTGGACAAGGCCCTTGTGGTGTCACCGATTAGCTACCTGAACTCTACCGTCTCGGATGGGATACCTTTAGTGGGTAGCTACACTTTGTGTGATAACTGACCCAACAAGCCAATAGCTCAAATTTTCCACCCAAAAAATACCAAAGTAGATAACAAATTATATAATGATCCATTCAAATTATAGATTGAAGTATAAATCAATGTTAACCATCAAAGGAATCTTTGCAATCTAATATCTCACCTCTGTTAGGGTTAAATACTAGCATAGATCCATCTTAAACCTAGATCTATCAAGCACTAAGAGGAATCCAATTTCTTGAGGTGTAATTTTTTTTTCCTGAAAAAAAATTAAGATAAAAAAATTACACATCAAGAAATTTGACCTTCCTAGTGCTTGATAGATCTGGGTTTAAGATGGATCTAGGCTGGTTTTATTTTTATTTTATTTTATGAGTCTATATGTTATTATTTTGTGATGTTGGTTATATTTGCCACATCAACGTTACCCATGCTATGTGACATCTTCCTCATAGTGGTCTATAGAGCACCAAGAGTACATGTAGAGCACCTCGCTACTCTCGGTGCAACAATCCTAATACATGGATTATTTCCACGATCTCTTGGGCTAACATCGAGGTGTGAAGATGTTGTGGTGGATTCAACCTTAACACTTAGAGCTTGAGGTAGAAAGACAAACATATAGTTTCCTATACATTTCATTCCTTAGTGGGTGCAAATATGCAATATTATAGTTGTAAAATAAGGAACAAGATATACCCTATGGAATTTCGTCCATCCCTTGAAAAGCATGCTATTGCTTGCTTCAATAATCATTGGTACATGACTCTACATTTGGAAACATTGCGGTTTTGGAGAAGTTCCAAAATTAAAGTGCTTTGTATATTCGTGGAATTAAGGGATGGTGGTTGTAATTGCAAGTGGAAAATATCAATCAACATGGTATTGAGCAACTTCGTTGCATGTGTATTGTGAACACCTTGATGTTGGGGTGCAATGCCTACTTTATGGCATGCACAAGGTTGAGCATTGAATACTAGTTGTTGTACTTTGATCACAAGGCATTGAAGGGCTTTGCAGTTAATGAGGCTTTGAAGAACATGTGCAAAATAGTAATGCATGGTGTGAATTTTTGGTTTTCTATGGGCCTCCATGGGATTCAAAGACCCATGGGAATTATAGTGGGGCTGAAGAGTGCATCCTCCTATTACCAACTCAAGGGGTTGTGTTTTTGTAGTGTTGCATCAACTCTTTCTCAACAATTGAGGCCATAGGCTTGTTTGAAGCCAACACATTAGACACTTATAGCATGCTACCCAAACCTTTTGTGTATGTGTCACGAGAGTTCCCTTAAGCGACTTGAACCCACCTTTATTTATTGTCCTTGTTTGCATTCGTAGTCAATTGAGCTTGAGAAGCTTCATTGCAATGGAAGTTGGTGTGGGTTAGCCTTGGCCATTAACAAACAATCACAAATTCTATAGTATAGGTTTTGACACCTACTACCAATTAGGCAAACTAATATTCAAAAATGGTTGTTTTAATATCATAGCCCCCACCCATATCAAGACAACTTTAAGGTCTTTCGACAAATCAACTTTGAGGAAAGCCCTCTTCTAAGTGAGAGGGTTGAAGAACCTTTCAAGGTCATGGCCGATAAAGTTGCCCAATGGCTTGGAAATATGCTCAAATGCACAAAATTGCATAGGCAAGCCATGGATCTGTTGAGTAGGGCAATATAGTTACAAACTGCTTTGCCAAAAAATCATCCAACCAATGAAAAACACAAAGGGTATTCCCAAAAACCAAAGGGTCGCGAAAGCCAATGTCTTCACATGCAATTTCTTTAAGAAAAGAAAATATAAAAAATAAAAACAAAAACTTGTCAAGCTTCTAGTACTCTATCAATATCAACAAAGTATCAAAAGAGTATATAGTGTTTATAATGATGACAAATAACTTCATACTTAGATACAAATGTCGAAAAGGGTTCCTCAATGACAATATCACTACCTCGCAATACACGTTAAAAACATTTTCTAGGTCTCTTTGAGCCTAGTCATCAGACAAAGCATTGGATGAATGATATAAGCAGAATTTGGATTGAATGATCCATCCTGTGGCCTTGACTAGGCCATTAATAGAGCAGAGGTCCTATGGAAAAAAGCGTCACTAATAATGGCCAACACATCATAGGGGACGACTAGTTAATGTGGCAAAGCCAATAACAAGAAGCAACAATGTGCCTCATGCTCAAACCCTACAAGTAATATTATGTAACTAATAATATTATAGTTAAATTAATTAAACGCTAATTTTGTTATATGCTTATAAAGTTTAAATACTAAAAGCATGCAAGTGCCTTTTGTCTCTGTTATAGCTAGGTTTTGTTTCTAGACTACATGTTATTTCCAAAGCATTGTTTTTCATATTTCTTTTAATTTTGAGTTGGTTTTGGGGTATTATAATCATGAGCTTATTTTTTATTTGATTTCATGCCACTTCTTTTTTAATTTATTTTATTTTGTGAGTTTTATAGTTTTAATGGGCTTATTAGGTGTATATTTTTCTAAGAAGTCGAAAAAATCTATCATAAGGTTTGATCTAAGTTAAATCATATTACTTAACCCTTTGTTTTGGAGTCATGTGTCAAAAATATTGATCAGGCAGATTCCTTTACCGCAAAAGGGAGGGATCGTGAACTAAAGCGCTACAAGAAAATCGAGACACTCAAAAAATTATAATATTAGCTCGTTGGTTGTTCAAAATCGCAAATGATGGAGTTTTTACATCTGTAAAGACGAGATGATACGTGTATGGACCTTGCAATCATTATGACAAATGTACACAATACGGTAAGGATTATGCAGGTAAACCGTAGCTGTCCTGAGTCTCGAAGATTGGAAATTTTTTAAACATTAATGATAGCACATCCAAGGAGTTTGTTCAAAGTTAGTGGCGAATTTGACGGGCATATGAGAAACTGAGAAGATCGTGGCAAATTATTAAATGACCTGGGTGCAATCGTGGCTGTCGAAGATGGAACCGAGGACGTGAATGAGGACATGATAGCGTATTTTCAGCATTACAAATCATCATAGTGATAGGTATGCAACAAAATACAGAAAATGTTAACTGAATCGTGATTTGCATTGACAGAGGGATAAATCTGATAAGGGAAAGTGAGAAATTACAAGTTATGGTCCTGATGTTTCTCAGCTTCTAATATGTTGCTGTAGTGAGATATTTTTGAGATAGTTTTAACTATTTTGTGAAAGAAAGATACAGTTAGGGTTTAGTGCAGAGAAATGAAGAGGAGTGGCAAAACCAACAGGGCCGAGCCTTCTGACATGGGTTGGTCTAAAAGTTTTCCTGAATGTGCAAAATTGTTTCATAAAGCAGGCTGGTTTAAGTGTTTTGAAAAAATTGATGGCTATCATTCTGAACAATCATATGGGTTCGCTCAAGGGTTAGAGAAAGATACAGTCTTGTTCAATACCCTAAAAAATGAGTTAACTAGAGAGCTGATAGCAGAAGATACAGATATTGCTGATGAGGGTGAATTTTGGTTTTAAAAAGTACCATTTACCTTCAATTCATAGGATTTCTTGTTGCCTGAACTTGTAGCAGACTGGGGCAAGGGTGTGCATGTACATAATTTTAAACCTGAGTGGAGGGTGCCTATTAAATTTTACAGAGTTATATAACTTGTGAAGGTAGATTTGCTTATGTCTTTAAGTATCATATCAGGTTTTTACAGCACCTAAACCAAGAATTGAAGATGAATCTCCCTTTCTTCTTCCTAAAGAGCCTGCAGAAAATGTCAAGTAGGGTGAAGGGACATCAAGATCATACTAAGCAATCAATTTTCCATCATGGACTGATAAAACTAATCATTTGTAATGTGCTTTAGAAAAAAGGAAAAACTTGGGATTACTTCTTGTTTTGGTCCGGGTTTCAGAGTGAAAAAGAAGACCAATAAAAAAAGAGACAGATGAATAAACTTCACATCGTAGTTAAAAGATTGAAGAAGGAAGACATTGGTGAGTCAGCAAAAGAGAATGCTCAAGTGGAATCTTTAGCTCAGAAGCTCGAAGAACCTGTAGGTGGAGAATAGAGACAGATTGATGAAGATAACTAGGTAGAAATTTCTGAAAATGTGGAAGAAGTCCAGACAACAGTTTTAGAACAGAAAGAAGAAAACAAATCAGTTGACCTTGATAAGGATGTCAATGATATCCAAGAAAACATGGCAGATGTTTCTGTTCCAACCGAGATTGAAGTGGAGAACATACATAATCTTAGTAAAAAAACTAAAGGAAAGTCAATGGTTGAAGTAAAAAGTGAAGGTGTACTAATTTCTAGTCTAAAGTTTTGTGGCAAGTCTTATGCTATGATAGGTGAGTCAAATAGGAGACCTAAAACAAGACCAAAGAATAAGTTAAGACTGAATATGAAAAAGCTTTTGAATCCAAAATTGGCTAAGGAGAAGATTACTGTGATAGATTTAGAAGATTCCTCATCTCAAGAAAATTTAAAAGAAGATGAAGACCTGTTTGAGCAGGTAGATAATAAGAGAGAAGATTCAGTGATTGAGAAGCCTTCTCCAGTGAAAGACACAGTTAAAGAACAGTCCAAAGATTTCAGTTTTAAAGGAGATAAATCTCAAAAGGTTCCTATAGCAGAAACAAAGCAGCATGAAGAGGATGATGAGGAAATTTTCAGGAAATTAAATATCCCTTGGTTATCTGAGGAAGCTTCTTCATTCCAAGAAGGAAACTTCATAGACTCAGAGAATGAAAATCTTCAGAAGGCAGTTAAACAGTACAAGTATCAAATTGATTTTCTGAATGAAACAAATGAAGGTTTGGTCATGGCAAACATGAGGTTAAGAGAAGATCTTGAAGGTATTAACACCCATTATCAGGAGTTGATTGTGGTTTCAAAGGAAGCGTTAAAAAGAAAGAGGCAGACACAAAGCAAATTTGAAGAGTTAAATCAGAAAATTCAAGATTTAACTCGGCATAATCAAGAACTGTCAAAGAGGGTTGAAGATTTAGAAGCTGAGCAACAAAGAACTAGAAAAAAAATCACAAGCTCTTGAAGGGATAGCACTTCTGGCTGAAGCAGCCAAAGATCTTTAAAAGATCATTTTTGACAGGTGTCATATAGTCAATTTTTGTAAAAGATTAATAGTATATTTTGTAAAGCAATCATTTTGTAGTAGTTTCGAGAGCTGTACCTAGAAGTTAGTTATGTAGTTAAGTAACTGTTTTTACAGTTTCAAAGACTTGACCTAAAGTTAGTTAAGAAATTAAGCAACTATTTTTGGGATGGAAGAAGGATAAAAGAAATGAATTAGATGGTAGGAGGGTTCGAGTTTTTTGCAAGGGGAGGCTCAAATGCTATTATGTCAAGCTAAGATCCAAACTCTCATGTAATTTTCCAGACTGATTATGATATATATCACTGATAAGCCCATATTATTTTCATTACTGGTTTCATTTATGGTTTGTCAAATCACTCAATGTGCAATTTCGTTTCTTGTATAATGTTTTATTCATGAAATGCTTGTAGGTTGTGGGTGAAATTCAGTCATTTTTCTCTGTTCTTTCTGGGTTATTTGTTATATATGGTTCATCTCAGTCTCTAATCTTTATATGATCTAGTACATGTTTTGGCTTGTTTTATGTTATCCCCATGTTTATGAAAATTTCAGACCAAAAACAATACAAAAATACAGTTTTACTTTATTTCATTTTAGAGATTGTGTTGGCTTGTTCGTCTTGTAGTCTAGAACAATTTCTGGCACTAACAGTCTCAATCTGTTTTTCATAAAACAGAAAATGAATAGTAAAAAATAATTGGACAAAATTAAAACTGTGTTCTTGAATATTAAATCTTAAAGCTTTCTTATGTAATGCATATATTATCCATACCACAGTATCTCATACCCAGTTTTTTCAGAATTCATACAGGGTACTCCATAACCCCTACCCAAGATAACCCTTAGACAATAATTTAATAATATCAACTGTCCTAGGAAACCACAACAACACAACCACTCTTAACTACAGATTATATCTATAAAATCTCTTCTACAAGCATAAATCTCTTCTCTATAACAAAACTAGACTTCAATTCCATTCAATGTATTGTAATATTAAAAAGATTTACTGAAGTTTCATTAGTACTTGATGAAGAAAATAGATCACTTCATTTCTAGTTAGTCGCATACCCTGTATCAATCACAAAATCTCACTTCAGGGTAGATTCTTGTTCATTAACTCGAAAACAAAATTTGCCATTAATAGTGCACTCAAATCTGTGTTGCATGGGTACGCGTACCGAGGGGTCGGGTACATGTACTGGTACCAGGTACACGTACCGGGTACTTGGGTACAGCAATGGTACGTACCCTCACGTACCGTGAGCATTAATGACGTACCGAGTACTCCGTAAAAAAAAATATGGTACGTTTTCAGGAAATGGTACGACGTACCCCAATTTTGGGTACGCCTGGGGTACGACAATTTACAAATTTTATAAAATTTTCCTAAATCGTGGGTCGTGGCAATGTGGCATAAATCGTGGAGTTTCATTTTAACCTAAATCGTGGTAATAACCCTACTCCACGGCATTGATCAGTGAAGTAACAAGTTTGATTTTCATTTTTCATTGTCCTCGGCCCTGGGTATCGACGGAGGGACAGTGGGATATCGAAGCTGCAAGCACAGGCTGCACAGTGTATCGGGCAGCACAGCGTATCGGCCCACAGGGTATAGCTCGTGGGCAGCACAACGTATCGGCCCACAGGGTATAGCTCTTGGGCAGCACAACGTAAGTCAATTTTAGTGAAATTGATTCTCAAGTTTGTCTCTAGCATTTTTTAAATTTATTGTAGCAAATAGAGATCCATATCTATAAGCTTCTGATTTATTTATGTAATGTTTTATTATACAATAAGAGAGCATTTTTAACTTTTCTGAAAAGCAGGGAAAGGCAATCGATAGCCCAAAATATAACTTGTTAACGGGTCTGTTGATTGTATACAACACAAGCTTTAACCAGCTCAATAAGCAATCAAACCCTGAGAGGACTATTCAGCCTTTTTTTGACCTCAACTACAGAGTTACCTAATATGGGCGAAATTTGTGATTTAATGAGCTCAACCTTCAGGAACTACCTATAACTCTTCCAATCGTCCACAGTTAAAATTAAAGGGTTTGAAATTATGAATTAGTGACAGATTTGTTCAGAGGAGAAGAGTTTACGAAGTTCAAACTATGCCTGTATTCTTGAACAATGTTTTTATCGATGTAAAATCAGTGGTCCCTCTCTTTGCTAGTAGACTAAAAGCCAAATTTGTAACTGTGTATTTGTGGACAGATTTATTTCAGAGTCTAGAGAGATACTCTTTATTCTTTTCAAAAGAAAAAAGATTAGGACAGAATTTTTTGTATAACTGTGTAACTGTGTTTTTACTCTTTATTTGTAAAAACAAAGATTAGGACAGAATTTACTCTTTAGGACAGATTAGGACAGAATTTGTAACTGTGTAACTGTGTTTTACTTTTTACTCTTTATTTGTGGACAGAATCTTTTGTATATAAGATATGCCTATTGATCACTTCCAATCAATAAAGCTGCCTGCCAAAGTATAATGTAATAAAGAATAAAACAATATTTTTTGTTTGTTTGCTTGACTTTTAATTTTTAATTTTTGATTCTTGAATAATTGACAATTGTTTTGAATTTTGAATTTTTTCAGTTTTCCTATCACTCCACAGTCCACACTTGAAAATCATCAACAGACAGAGCAAAATGTCTTCATCAAAGCATAATCCAAATCCTCAATACCCATTGTGGAAGTATGTGGAGAAGACAAAACAAACAAAGGATACAGGGGGGACAATTACGATAAAATGTAACTTCTGTAACGCTGAATGGAAGGGTACTTATACAAGAGTTAAGGCCCATTTTATGCAGATCCCAAGGATGGGTGTTGAGCTTTGTAATGGGGACCCAGAGGATACTAGTAAACTCCTTAATGCACAAATGGAGCAGTGAAGAGCTGAGGGTAGGGCAGGAAAGGAGATCACAAGGCCTTCCCGTAAAAGCCGTGATGATGTGGATGATGACTCCATTGAGGTGGGTGATGAATATCCATCTGAAGATGAAGTTCAGTTTGGTGATGAAAATGTGCCATCAAAATCATCCAAAAGCACTACAACTCAAGCACGAAAAAAACCAAAACTTGGTGGCCTTGGTGATATGTTTGATGTGAAAGGAAGGGAGGGCATTGATCTTGCAATAGCAAGATTTTTTCTTGCATGTGGCATTCCTTTCAATGCAGCCCGCTCACCATATTTTGAGCAAATGGTTCGTGCGATTAACAATGGACCTATGGGATATAAGCCACCTGGTTATGAAAGGCTCCGAACAGTTTTGGTAGACAAGGAGAAAGCACGCCTTGAGAAGGCAATGTCTCCATTGAAGGCATCTTGGAGTGCGGATGGATGCTCCATTGTTATGGATGGTTGGACAGATTGTAGGAATCGTCCATTGATAAACATAATTGTTTCTTCCATCTCTGGTCCATACTTTCTCAAGGCCATTGATTGCTCTGGTTAAGAAAAAAACACTATGTTCTTGAAAGAACAATTATGCGATGCCATTGCTGAGGTGGGGCCCTCCAATGTCGTCCAAGTTATCACTGATGCAGCCCCAGTGTGCAAAGCAGCGGGGACAATGGTCCAAAAAGAGTATAGGTTAGTGACAAATCTGATTTTTTATTTATATAACTTTATAAGTTTGATTTTCTTTTCCAATTTTTCTTCTTTATTCATGAATTAAAATTAGAAATAAAAATGTCAAATGAAAATTCAAAATCTAATTCTTTTTCTTTTGTTTTGTAGGCATATTTTTTGGACGCCATGTGCAGTGCATTCTTTGAACAATGCACTAAAAGACATTGCAAAGCTTGAATGGATCCGGTTGCTAATCGAGAATGGCCGCAAAATTCAAATGTTCATATGCAACCACCACCATTCACAAGCAATTTATCGTAGGCATGCAAAAGTGGAGCTTCTTAAACCAGTGGATACCAGATTTGCCTCTTATTACATTCTGCTTAGACGCCTTGTGGAGATGAAGGGGGCTTTAGCAGCCACAGTTATTAGTGACATGTGGGAGCAATGGAGGCTATCTACCTCAGATGCAGCTGTGGAGGTAAAGAGGCTGGTTTTGGATGATCGGTTTTGGGCTGACATCAAATTCGTTGTGGAATTTGTAGAGCCAATTTGTGATATGCTTCGCTATGCTGACACAGATGGTCCATGTTTAGGCGAGATTTATGACAACATAGATTCTATGTGTGAGAGGATCCAATCCATCACAGATAAAAAAGATCCTAATTTATGGCCACAGTTGCAATCATTTATACATGGGAGGTGGAATAAATTGAACACGCCACTTCATATGGCAGCCTATGCAGTAAATCCAAAATGGTATGATTCCAAAAGAGGAAGAAGGCCTCCTTCCCAAGATAGAGAGGTGGTGAAGGGGTTTATGACCGCTATCAAAAAGATGCATGGTTCTTCAGAGGAGGCCTCTGAGATACGATCTCAATTTTCCCAATTTGCACGTGGGCGAGGTGTCTTTGGTTCACATGAATCAAAGGCAGACAGGTAGAAGAAGAAGGATCCCATTGATTGGTGGTGGCTTCATGCTGTGGATGCTCCTAAGTTGCAGCAGTTGGCAATACGATTACGTGGGCAGGTATTTAGTTTTACTATTTGAATTTCCTTATTTTGCTTATGTATTAAATTTTAAAATCTAACTCATTTTTCAAATTTACAAATATGACTCTATGAGCTTTCCACTAACAATTTCTATTTTCCATTCAATTACTTGGACAGGTAGCTAATTCCTCATCTTGTGAGAGGAATTGGAGCACTTATGCTTTCATACATTCAGTGAAGAGAAATAGGTTGGGGTCAAAGAAAGCAGAGAATCTAGTGTACATTCATAGCACGCTTCGTCTCATATCTCGAAAAGACCCAGGATACAAGGAGGGTCCTTTCAAGAAATGGGATCAGTACACAGATGATGCTATCTGTGTGGATGAAGAGATACAACCAGATGGCCTTGTTGAGTTACCTCTGGTTACTGTTGATGAGCACGGGCCTCAACTTGAGAGTGATTCCTATCTAGAGAGCTTGCTGACAGAGGACCTTAGTGATGCTGATGACATTGATGCTGAGGATGTTGATAACATGGCTTGAGAAAGCCAAATTTACTATTTTGTTCATTGTTCAGTTTCACTATTTTGATCTTTGAACTTTCTATTTCATGTTTGAAAATGCCATTAGGCAAATTTTGAATGTAGTTTGACAATGTTGAATGGACTCAAGGAGTCATGGACATACATTTGTCATTAATATATTATAATTTATAACTTATTTTAATTTATGTTTGAAGTTTGAACTTTGAATGTTTCAAATTTTCAATGTGAATTGTGAATTTTCATTGTTCAATGAATCAATGACGAAATCTGAAAGTGAATATGCAATGACAATGTGCATGTATGGTACTATGGATCATTGGATCATAATGTATCATGTGAGTCATGTGATTGTGACATGTTTCAGTTTTATTTTTAATATATATTATATATTATATATATATTATTAATATATATATATATATATATATATATATATATAGTACCCTCGACGTACCGAAGTACCCTGTTTCAAAAAGTGCCGTACCCGTACCCGTACCCACGTTTCCTGGCAACATAGACTCAAATACTGCATAACGTAGGAGTAACATTGGTTTCTAAACAAGCAGAGTGATTCTTACACAGCCTGATATCAACTACTGTTTCTTCAATCTTTGAAATCGAGAATGGTGGACAAGAGGGGTCCAAAAGATTTATAACAGCGTCTCCTCAAGGAAAGCGATCCCAAAATACTACTCAACCAATGGGTCGTGGACATATCACCAGCAACTTTAACATGCAAGCATGATTTCAAAAAACTCAACAACTAATACTCTGGATAATATAACTATATTAAACAAGGCTTTGAATTCATCAAGGTAGACTCAAAGTTGTTTCCATTCTATTACAGACCTGCATATGGTCTTTCTGTTGAACGAATATGGCCATTCAAGGCACTGGGATAGTATGCAACCTCAAACTATACACTGAAAAATTGATACTCTTTCTGGATAAAATCAAATTCAACGAATATTATTAAAGCAAACACATAAAGAAAGGAACATCTGACAGAAGGATAACATAAGCAAATAGCCTTGCATGGCTCTCAAAACATTACTGACAAGAGCTCGATATTCACATGTTACATCAGATGAGAGCTGTTTCCTCAAGTACTTTCAAGCTTAACATCTTTAAAAGGCTAATTCCGCTTTCTTTGATTATCCAACACTGGAAAATCATAATCATTTTTAGCATTTTTTGATTTACGGTTTGACTGATGTGAAGAACGAGCACCCAAAGCCTCCAAGAACTTCTTGTTTGGAATGATGCCACTTGCATCCATTCTCTTAAGTAACTTCTCTACAAATTTTGTTTCTTTGGCTTTTGTGTATGCTTTGTAAAGGAGTTTATATGTTGAAGCAAGAGGTTCAACACCTATGGTACATGCACTATCAAACAATAAATCTGCCTCGTCCAGTAAACCATTATTACAATAAACCTCAAGTAGAGCATGCAAGGTTGAAATTTGTAAGCTAATTTTTGCATCTATCATTTCAGAAAATATTTCTCTTGCTTTAGTAACAGAGCCACAATGCCCATATGCCAGAATTAAGCATTCATATGTAACTTGACTTGGCTCATAGCCTAAGCTACTGATCTTCTCGTAGACCAATTCTGCCTTTTTCATGAGCCTTGCCTTGCCATAATTGGTGATCATTGAATTGAATGTTGGTAATGTAGGATTCTCCTTTGACCGCAGCAAGCTATGAAATACTTGTTCCATTTTGCTAAAATCTTGATGCTTCCCATATGCATCTATAAGTAAATTGAAAGTAATGATATCTGGTTTACATTTATCTTTCTTCATACGAGCAAGAACCTGTTCCATTTCTGTAAGCATACCCTGTTTACCATAAGCATCCATCACACCATTATAAGTATAAACATTTGTTGCAATCTCATATGTTTCGACCTCCTTAAACAATGCATTAACCTTATCCACCTGACAGGCTTGAGCAAAAGCCCTAAGAAGAATGTTGTAGGTTACGATGTTGGGTTGACATCTTACTTTCTCCTTCATTTTCTCCAAGTATCCACAGGCTTTTGCAAGAGCCTTTTCCTTATCTTTGGTATGTAAGTGTGCTTGGATTACTGCATTGTAAACAGAAGTGTCAGGTCGACATCCAGTCTTGCGCATCTCTGAAAAGAGCCACATAGCCAGCCGAATTTGGCCTTTCTTTCCCATGATTGATATCAACTTGGAATAAACACCATTGTCTGCACGGTACCAATCCTGTTGCTGCATCCATCTGAATACCTGGCAACCATTCATATCAAGTTCAGCACGCATATTTTGTAAAAAGGATAATTTTTTTGAACTAAAAACATTCAATACAGCTGATATTACTATTTTGAAATGGTAGAGGAATTAAAAGAAACAAATTCAAGCATGGCACAACCTACAGGGAAACTTGAAAATAAGCAAATGACATGCCATATCAGAAGAATCTGAGATGTCAGATGAAATAAAGTGTACTCACGATAATGAAAAGCAAGACTGTCTTCCTAAGAATAGCTTCACATGACAAACAATGCCTATGATCAATCACGTTGTATAATACAATCCCAACATAGTTGAAAGTTTATGTTGTTTCAAAAAGAAAGCATCCCAAGCTATGTTGCTTGCAAATATCTTGATTGACTTTTTATATGGTCCAGAATCTGTATTATATAAAATTGGCTAGTATTAAGGCAGGTTTTTTCTACAGGAGCCTGAAATTTTTATCACTATACAAGCAGACAAGTCCAGTTGCAATTTTCTGATCTTGCAGGTTTGTTACGAGGTCAGCAAAGCCTAACTCAATTGTTGTTGGTAATAATGGAATATTCTTGGCATGTTTGATGGCCAAGTAGATCCTCATATACCCAAACTTGAAAATCTCACATAAATTTGGTAAATGTGCAGAAAAATGGACAGTAAAACATCAACATGATAGTAAATATGTCCCATCAGCTGCTACTAACACAGATGTGAGTCCTGTTGATTTTTCTTAGCAGTTAGATGATTTAAACATTTTAACAATTTTCTATCACATAAACATAAACTGCATGCATACAAGGATCACTGAAAGAAACACATCCACAGTAGACATAATGTTTACCCTAGGAAAACCCTCTCTAGGGAAAAACCTAACAACTTCTCTAGATAAGATTCTTCAACAAGATACAATGTCAAATCTAGTGCCTGACACAAGTTACAGAAAAAGAATAATGATATACAAGAAAGATACAGGATGACCTCTAGGTAAGTGCGCCCAAAGAGAGGGAGAGATTGTAAGATAGCCATGTTTCTGCCTTTCACGCACCTTGGGTTTAAATGGCGTGGCAGAAATCTTCAAACCACTGGGTGCGTCTTTGCGGGCAAGTCTCGAGTTGAGATATTGTCACTCAACACTCAACTTCTCCGTCTAGGCCAACTCCTAGCGAAGCCAAGGGGGCTGGTCCCTATAAAAGAATTTAAGGCCTTTAAGCTACAAAACAAAGGATGAAATTAGTCTGGGAGTTTGAAATGAATTATTGAGGCAAGACTTGCACAAAATTTAGATAGCCTCAACAGCGTACAATAATATATTCCATCAACAAAATATTCACTTAAATAAAAGTATGATCATTGCAAGTAGACCAATGCCAATGGAGTCGAATAATGCTGTAAGTGAAATGTTGTGCAAGTGTATCTTGGTCATATTTAGTTATTATGGATGAAATGATTAAGGGAAAAGGGGATTCTCGATATACCGTGAGGTACAGGGAATATGTCCGGATTTGGATAGAAGTGGCTCCTCGCAAGAAGATGTGGGCTAGATAGAGTCACGGAGGTGTGTCCAACACTACACCAAATGAGGGTGTAGCCCACGGTCACTTTCTAGTTGTCCCCGCTTTCTTCGAAGAATTTTCCCACAAATGACAAACTTCATGTACGCCGGATTTCTGTATGTTTTCAAGGGATTGATTTTATTAATGTTGATTTTTTTATTATAAGTGAAACTTATTTGAATGCAACAAACCCCGTTTCTGGGTATCCCAAAGCTCGGGCAAACCTGCGATGGGTAGAGCATAGACAGAGGTTTGTGCGAAATGTTTGTTCCAATTTAAGATTGTGAAAGCTAAAAAAGGTAAAATGTGAGACTAATTACTACAGGCAAGAGTCTCTTTCCAGTTCAGTACTCGGGCAAGCCCTTGTCTGTGAACCATACTCGAGAAAGCAAGTCTGGGTTAGTATTCGTTACTTTACAAAAATAAACCCTTGAAAGAAAAAGCTAAACAAACCAAAGCAAAAAGGAAACTAATCTAAAGTGATAATGATACAGAAAGAATAGAAAAACAAACCATCAAGGAGACGACACGAATCCTCCCAGGGGGGAAGGGGTGCAGGCGTTTGGAAAGCCCACTTGCTTTTCTTGTTATTATTATATTACAAGTGAAAATGGTGGCTTCCTTTGATCCTTACAGGTTTTAGAAATGAAGAAGGAAGAAGAATGTTGCTTCGAGAGGCCTTGGATGGCCTAGATCTTTAATTTTTCGGCAACACTTCCCCTTTTCATTGTGCAAAAAATGTAAAATCAACCACTTGAAATGCACCAAACGTGCCGAATCAATCGTTAAAAGCACAAAAAAATTAAGTACTTTAGATGATAAACAATAATCCTAAGTACTTAATCAATCTAGATCTACTCAGAATACAACTTTAAGATTAGGATCTAGCAATGTATTTAAATAAATCAGCCTTGAATTTTCTTTTATACAAAATAACTGGAAAATAGGAAGTTTAATTATAAAAGTGAAGGAAAGAAGGGAGAAGGAAATGCTCAAGCCGAATGCCTAGATCTAAGGAACCCAACGATGGGAAGCGGAGGGGCTATGTCTGTCTTGAAAGTGCTTAAAGAATGGTAGATTCAACCGAGATCATCCACTCCAATCAAGCTAGGAAACCTGCATCACTAACAATACTTGCAAAAAAGGGGATCAAATCTGGTATTTCAACAAATGAAGATTGAGAGAGCATAAGTACAACCTAATACAGTCTGCTACTCCTAGATCTTTACAAGCAGAGAATAGTAAATGAAACCAAACTAGAATCATTTACCATATATGTTAACAACAATCTTAGGCCAGAAAGATCACCACAATAAGCAAAGCAAAAAGCAGCAATACAGTTACCTCATATGCCAGTGACAATATTCATCCACACACTAATGCAACACACCATGGACCTCCAAAGTCTTTATGTAATAAAAAAAAGAGTTACAGTACAAAGCTTCATAGCTTGGGCGGAACCTTCAGTCCTCCGACCATGAGAAAATGAGAGCAAAACTCTTGCTTAAATAGGAAAAATGAGAGCAAACCCCAAGGAGGGGCGAATTTTCCAAGTGTTGGAGATTTTTAAGATGATTGGGGGAAAACTAGAGTGAACTAGAGGTGGTAGGTGCAACCTCTCACAAGGTAGGTCACCCCCGCCTCTTTCTGCGACACATATACAACAAGAGGTGAGTTTTTTCATGGATAAATGTGCCCCTCTAAGGAGAAACTCGCCCCATCATGGATTTGATTGGAATTGGCTTGATTCGGTCTCCGATTAGCCCCAACATCATCCTTAGTTGAATTGCAACATGTCTGGGACAAGTTCCCACTGATTTAGGGATGTGTTTTTTCTCCATATTTTTCCTTTTTCTAACTTTTTATTCACTTTTTTGGTTTTTTTTGAGATTTTTCACTTAAATGATAAATTAATCACTTAAAAACTTATGAAAAGTGGGTTTTGGGGTATAGTGGGTGCTCTCAGTTTGAAAACGAGCACCCCCATGGTAAATTTCCACCCCTAGCCACACTTTTATGACACTTTGAATTTTACCAATTAAACTATTAAAAAATCGCCTAAGTTTACGAGAAAATTTATTTTTCTCGAAAATAAAATAAAAAAACTATGGGGGACCTAGTGCAATGTTCATATGACTCAAAAAAGTGACTAGCATGGATATATACATAGACACCTAGACTTTAATAACCTCCTAAGGCTTAACCACCAAGGCAGATACTCCAGCTTTGGAGATTGAGTGAAAAACTTGAAAATTATAAGTTGTTTGTGCAACAACCGATAATTAACAAGGGAAAAAACACTCTAGAGTACTGCATTGATTTCTAAGTCTAAGTTGTCCAAGTCTTTTACAAAAAGTCATCATGCTACGTCAACTTATTACGATTTCTCCATAGGGTATGAACAGGAAATTTTTTAAAAAAGGGCAAAAATTGGCCCTGAAAAGTCTTCTGAACTTCTGAGCACTAATAATGAACAAGGAACTTGTTCACAATTTCAACAACTCACTGAAAATCCACTTAAGTGCAACTTTAGTGGATAACATGCCTCAAAGATTATGCTTCTTGTGTTCCTCACTTGTCGTCCTAAAAAAGTGCACGCCACTTGAGAGAGAGATGTGCTTGCTTGATGATAAAATGAAGTGTGGAAACACTGTATTTATATTCTTCTTTTCACTAGAAGTTTCCACAGTTAGGTCAGCATGACTTTTATTTATTCTTTAATTTATCTTTTATTTATCTTTCAAGCCAACTTGTCATTTTTCCTTCTAGGGTCAATTTACTCATTTCATTGGTTTAGTTGTGCTCTTCATTTCTTTCCACTTTCTCTAGGACTTCTTTAAAATATATTCCGATGCTACATAAACATCAACACTCTCTTAGCAAGGAATGCATTCTTCTTACACAATTTTCAACACTGCTTGTCTTTTGGAAGTTCTTCTTCAATGCTCTTTGGGACTGTTAATATTATTCCTTTTATTATTTTCTTTCAGTTGACTTCTAGAATCTTCTACGGTCTAGAGAAGTTCTCTGTGAGCTTGCCATATTTCGTGATGTTCTCCAGGGCCTAACCAGTTCCAAGTGGCTTCTTTCTTCTTATTAATCTCACTATACCCCACTAGCCAAGTATATGGCTATATAACCTCTCCAAGAGGTTTCACTATTCCCCAATAGTCCTTACTATAACTCAATCGAGTATATAATAGTCATTGATAGTCTCGAAGACCTTGACTATTGTCTAATAGTCATCTAAGGTCTTGACTATGTCTTTGCTCATGTGGGTGCACTCCACAAGAGATACTACAACCCCTAGTTGATCCAAGTCATGTACCATGACTTATCGGTACTTGAGCCATGTACCATTGCATGACTTACCAGTGTTTGAGTCAGATATCACTGCATGACTTATCGGTGTCTGAGCCATGTGCCATTGCATGACTTACTGATGGGGAAAATGCCTGAGTCATGTACCACGACTAACTAGTGGGGGGGATGACTACCCGCTACTACCCATGGAGAAACATCAACATACCATATTGATGTTTATGTAGCATCATAATATATTCTTAAGAAGTCCCAGAGAAAGTGGAAAGAAATGAAGAGCACACTAAACCAATGAAATGGGTAAATCAAACCTAGAAGGGAAAATGACAAGTCGGCTTCAAAGATAAATAAAAGATAGATTAAAGAATAAATAAAAGTCAAGCCAACCTAAATGTGGAAACTTCTAGTGAAAAGAAGAAAATAAATAAAGTGTTTCCACACTTCATTTTATCATCAAGCAAGCACATCTCTCTCTCTCTCAAGTGGTGCACACTTCTCTAGGAGGACAAGAGAGGAACACAAGAAGCATAATCTTTGGGGCTATCTTACTATCTCTCTCTCTCTCTCTTTGGGTGCACCTACTCAGAGGTCATTCTGTATCTTTCTTGTATATCATTATTATGTTTCTGTAACTAGTGACGGACACTAGATTTGACATTGTATCTTGTTGAAGAATCTTATCTAGAGAATTTGCTAGGTTTTTCCCATAAAAGGGTTTTCCCAGAGTAAACATTGTGTCGAGTGTGGATGTGTTTCTTTCAATGATTGTTGGCTTATTCTTCGACTAACCCAGGTTCAATATCCAATTTGACCAACGAAACCCAAGGGTATCGGCCCGACAGGGCTTAACCCCATCGGCAACACTTGCGACGCAAGTGAAGTCTCACCCGAGATACCTATAAGAGTTACAGAAATTAGGTTTCTCTAGTGGTAAAGAGGATCTCCTCATGTTAAACATCGATAAACAAGCCATCAACTCATAACTACCACAACAAAGCATTACAACCCATGCACAAACTCAAAACATATTCATAAAATCCATTAATACCTTGTCGATTCAATTACTTATTTAGAAGTTAGCATACTATCATAAGTTGCAGCAATACACAAAACCAAAACATTACACACAATTATCATGCACCATTAGACACAGAAAGTTTAACGTGGAAACCCATACGGGAAAAACCACAAAAGCGCTTGTTAATTAGCAAGATTTGGATCTTGAATGCTTTGGTCTACGCACACAACTTGCAAAAATTTCTCCACAATCTCCATCACATTCAGTCCGCGCACACAACTTGCAGATTGACATTACATTCTCGAATCTTATTCATCTTTCTCATACAATGCACAACAGTTTGATGACATTACAAACTCTTTCTCTCACCAAAACCTATTTTTCTCCGAACCGAACCTTCCAAAAAGCCCAACCCTTTACATTTTTAAAGGCTCTACTGGCCACATTTACATCCTGCGCCCACTACCCAAAAGTGGACAACCCTTCTAACTAACTCACCGACTTACCATCAAACTTTGTCAACACAATTACTTTTCCCCAAAAACTGCCCAAAATGTCGGAGCTGACGGTTTCATCACTTGCTCCGTCGCAACCTTGTTCACACTGCGACCGGGCTTCCCAACTTAGACACAAAACTTAATCAACTTGCCTAGGGCCAACAGGCCCCCGACACTCACATGTGGCTCGTCCTAAGCCACTTCAGACGGAAACCTCTGTTGCATTCAACTTAGCTTGAAAATATTGAAAGATTTTCGTCACATCTTCGGTCTGTTGCTAAACATCCTCCTTAACCTTGGCAACTCGGGCAAGAATTTCAGAACTGAGATGTTCTAAAACATCCACCACAGTTGTATCTACAACTTCCTTAACTTCAACATGGACTAGGTGAATAATCGCAATTACCTGCTCTGCTTCGACTTGAAGCTTCGCGACACTATCAGTTCTTCTTTGTTGCTGTGTCCGGAGTTTGGCGACCTACAACTGCAATAGTTTAAGATCAATGGCCTTACTCATCTTCTCGACCAGTGATAAGGTTTTCAATGATTTTCATAGACCGGCCAGACTTGAATCTACTGCATGAAGTTTCTCTGTTATTTCCTGCAGCTCTATATCATCCATCAAGGCCTCCCATGCATGGGGCACCTGCTCATACGCCTTAGCACAAAGTGCCTCAGCCTCCTGAATCTGTCGTATATCCTCTTCAACCGCCTTTCGTCGCTCAGCCAGTACTTCAGGAGGTGTATCGGGGAGAAGCTTGGCCTCTAACTATACAATCTTCCAGCAAAAGTCATTAGCAACTTCCCCCAATTTGAATACGCGAGCTTCAACAAGCATTTCAGGTGCAACCCTAGCCTCTGGAACTTCCTGACAAGCAATAGCAATAGCTTGCTCTAGCCATTGCCTATCCTGCTGCCACTTTTGTGCTTGCTTTTCTTTATCCTCTAGCTGACTTTGCAACGAAGACACAGTGTTCTTCGTCTGCTTCAGTTGTTCGCACATCGTATGCTCACGTGCCTTGATTTCTTCAACTGCAACTTGCTGAATGCTGTGCAGCATAAACATGAGTAGCATAGACATGTCTACCCCGACATAACCAATATCCTGGTCCATCTTGTTGAGCTTCGTTGTGCCCAGATCAAGCGCTTTGAACACCACTTGGACCTTGCGATGCTACTGAGATACTTGTAGTTCAACTAAACAATCATCATACGGGCCAACTTCCTGTGATTGTGCTAGCCTGGTACTAACCGCGACTCTAACTTCCTTCACGACCTTCCAAAGAGTTTGAAGTATGTCAGTGACTCCCTCAAAGAGCTCAATATGCCAACTGTCAATCTTCTACTGCGTGTCATCAACAACTTTAGCCATTCGATCGGCCAATAGGTTATAATCATCATCAGTTAATCCGACAGGAGTGGAGTCCCTGACGACCTTCTTCTTCTCCTGCCCTATTTCTCTAACTCAGCCACTTTTCGCTTCAGCCCCACATCCAGATCTATTGGGGTAGTGCTCGACTCTTCATCACTATCGTGATGAGAGCTATGCAGGTTGTCTTCTTCTTGTGGGACCCCTGGTTGGATACCCGATGTACCCTCCTGTTGCGGCTCAGTTTCAACAAACAATATATCATCTGCAACAGACTGCTTCCTTTTCTCCGGACAATCTCGAACTATTGTACCAATTTCCTCCTCTAATAACTGGAAAACAGTGGTTAACCACTGGTGCTGAGAATCTCGTCTGGGATGAAGTTAAAGATGGTGAGCCCTGGCAGTAAACTTAATGATATTCCGGTTCCACTGTATAGTCGCAGCAACAATTCTTAACTGACTTCCAATGTGATACCTTAATGCATCAACATGCACATAAAATGCAATATTATTCTCCTGCTGTCGCCGTCGATTATCATCAAACCACATATTTTGATACTTTGCCCCTCGACACGGGACATTCATTTCCTTCCCTTGGTAATTTTGCGGTTCTTCCCATGCGACAGAATAAACTAAGATAAGCAACCATCTATAAATTGTGCTTCGGTGTTGGTTTATGTGATTATTGTCACAAGGAATGTCCACCTCTAGGCCTTGAACACAAGTAGTCTTACCAAAGAAAGTGTCTTTAGACACTAATGCATCAGAGCTTAAAGTTATTCTAAATGGACGCCCTGCCAGCAAAACAAGAGTGTTTTGAGACACTATTGGAAACCAAACAAAACTAGTCAGTGGCCAAGAAATGAGCACTCGTCCATTTTATGGTGTAAGGCTCATGTATCCCCACAGGATATCAAGGAGGCAAGCCCAAGAAGGTTGAGCCTTAGTCATTTTCTGGAGGCCCAGAAGGCTTTCCAGGGCACCTGCTCTTGGAGGCTGGCAAGTTATTAATGATAAATAAAGTTGATGGCTATAGGATGAGCACTCATTCTTTGTATAATGTTCGGCTCATCTTCCCCCATAGGGCAACGAGGAGAGACTGACCCAGGAAGGTCATGTTTTTGTCATTATCTGGAAGCCCGGAAGGCTTACCAGGGCACCTGCCTTTAGAGGTCAACTAGTGAAATAAATGTTGAGCAAATAAAGTATTAAAAAGGTTGCTTGTCTAGAGTCTAGTGGAGCTTTCTCATCATTCCACCCATTTACGAGGCACTGCCATGCCCTATTGTTCACCTAGTCCAACCTATGTGTTGTGTGCACTGTGGATCCCCTTGTCCTTCAGCCCAGGTGCTTACAGTGTTGAGTCATTAAGTCATCCCTTGTCCTTACCTACTGTTTATGGTCCCTTCACCCTTGACCAGCAAAAGGGCTAAATCTATAAATGAGTATACACTGGAGGTTGTTTTGAAGCGTTGAGTCATTAAGTCATCCCTTGTCCTTACCTACTGTTTATGGTCCCTTCACCCTTGACCAGCAAAAGGGCTAAATCTATAAATGAGTATACACTGGAGGTTGTTTTGAAGCAACTGATCATTTTAATTTGGATTATTATTATATCTATTGTGCTTATACTTGCCAACTAAATCTAATCATACTAGAAGTGTCACTGCTAACATAGATAATGAGCATGCATGTCCACTTGTACTTTGCAATATCAGAGTTTAGCACTTGGGTCATCATTTGATCAGTTTTGACTTGGTCAACTCAGTATTGGCCAAGCCATGAGCAAGATCCAGGATGACTAATAGACAGACACTTATGGTTGATGATTATTTATGGTCTACAGGTGTCCATTAGACATATTCATGCTTCAGATGGTGATTTATCATGATGGCTTGTGTTATTCTTATGATTTATCAGCATTTACAGGCTTTATTATTTTTATTGTTCTGACATGGATGGGGCCTCTGATGTACTTTTGTGATGGACTTATGGGGTATGAATACTCATTCCTAGTGGATTTGGACATTTTGAGTCCATTGATGCCGCTGGTTTTCAGTTTCAGGCGGGCACGGGATAGATATGGGTTTTTGGGCTTTCTTGCAGCAGATTTGCCTGGGAAAAATGGAAATAAAGCACAGTGAAGAAAAAATTAAGTTCTCCTAGGACGTTATACGGATTCTTGGGGTGCAGCCAATCGTTTGTACCATATTACCATGGTCCCAAATCCATCCATGCAGTCATTTGACGCTGATTTTTGGTCCCTTGTGAGATATTGGTTTTTTAAGTTCCCAAGGAAGCATTTTAATAATTAAAAATGGCTAATGAGGAAATCGATTTGGGTGATTGAGGCAAAGGATGGCATGGAATTGGTCCGAGGAAGAGTATTTGGGTCATCTTCATCATCTAGCATCAACTCCACTTCAGTCGGGGTCCACATGTCCATGGTTTATGCATTTTCAGGATATTTTGATGTATTTTGAGGGAGATCCCCTAGTGATTTTTATCACTCTTTTATATTATTTACCACCACACATTGTTATTGTGCCATGGGGCCATGCTAGTGAAGGGTAACATAACCTCCTAGCCCCACCATGTGATACCTTGTGGTCATTAGTCATCTTTTATGTGGTGCGCCCCTCATCAGGCATTTCGCAACCTTATATTTTGAGTTGATCCGTGTGAGATATATCCGGCTAATCTTAACCGTAGATTAGGATGACGTTATCTTATGATCTTGACCCTTGATCTTTTTGGATCTAGGTATTATGTACGTGAGAGATCTATATATTGAGATGCTCTCTCATTTGTAAAGGGACTTTTGGCTCTCAAACTTTTGGATTAATAAAAATATTTTTGCAAAAAATCTTGGAAGCTTTGTCGAATGTCTTGTATGGAGATTGGGAAGTCTTGTTCTCTCTAGCATTCTTGCGGATCTATGCATTTCTTATATTTTTGCAGGTTGCCATCCATCAGGTGAAGGAAGCGTTTGGGTAGGGGCGCTATTGTGACTAAGCTCCATATCGTCCACTCAAATCGTCTTTGATTCAAGGAGTATCTTTATTGTGTCTCACGGCCATCTTGAAGTTCTTTGATTCATCTTTCTTAATCGTTTCATCTTTCCTTTTTGTAAATCGATTCTCATAGCAGATCTCTTTTGCAGGAGGAGGGAGCGTTTGGCATCTGAGAGGAGGTAGCGATTTCACTTGGAGAGGCATAAAAAACGCTCGTAATTGATCGAGAAGGCAAGATCATCGTCATACAAGGTTAGTAGCAAGTATTTCCAGGTATGTCTGCATTTATTTTATTTTTCAAGGGATTGATCCAATTGTCACAACCTAACCCTCTTTCTTAAAACCCTAGTTTTGTAGATCTGATAGATCCGGTGAGTTTTTTATGACGACCATCAAAACCCACTTGGAGATTAATGAATAAACCCTAGATCTCAAGTTTCATAAAAATCAGACTCCATTTGCCATGGGATCTAGCACTAGTCACTCTAGGTGGAGGCACCCTTCTTGGGTGGGTGGCCATTTTTTCAGATATGTCAGATGGGTATGCTTGGACCTGCCTCAAAATCATAGATCCAACCTTTAAGCACCCCGATCTAGTCATCTCATGGTCTGATCTGCTCTTTTGGGTCCACTTTGTCCACTTATGCAAAAACCCTAGGTGGGTCCCTTTAGGGTTTCATTTTATTTGGCTAGATCTCCCTATATCTATTTCCTTAACTCATTTGTGGTACAATCTCATCCAAGTTGGGTTATTTCCTATATTTAATAAGCCTCCCCAACTTGGCCCTAATCTCCATACCACTCTAATTTGATAGATCTAGTCTTATCCACTCATAATCTCTCATTCCTTATACATTGTCAAACCCTAGGAATGTCTTGAGTAGGTTTGCTAGCCTCTTAGGCTAGTAGGGTCTCCCCCTTGGTCATTCTATGGATTGATCTAAAGTGACAAGAGCCCGTCTGGTATGACAACTACCCTTCATCCGTAGTGAACGAGGCCCTTGTGGTGTCACCGGTTAGCTACTTCACCTCTACCGTCCCGAATGGGATACCTTTAGTGAGTAGCTACACTTTGTGTGATAACAAGACCTTTCTAGCCTAACTTTGGACTTGAACCTAGTGTTCTAGAGGTCACCTTGGCAGGGCGCATCTATTGATGGATCAGTTTTCAGTTTTGTCAAAGTTTAGTTTTGACCTATTTTGTCGGTACTGGGGTTTCTAGATCATATTTTAAATTTCTTGTCAAGATGGTGACAAGTCTTAGAGTGGAAGACAGATTGGATGGAGATTCAAATTTCAGATCCCAAAAGACGAAGCTACTCTTCATCTTGGATGAAAATGAGATTCAGAATTATGTAAAAGAAGATGTCTTAGAACCAGAAAGTGCTAAGGAGAAAGCCAAGAACAAGAAGAATGAAGCAAAGGCTACGAGAATCTTGATAGATTCTATAAAAGATCATTTGATTCCACATATTGTTGAGTTGAAGACTGCCAAAGCAATGTTTGATACCTTAGTGGGATTGTTCGAGAGGAAGAACACTCACAAGAAACTAGCCTTGAGGAATCAACTCCATTGTATCATGATGATCGACTCAAATTCAGTTGCCACTTATTTTATGAGTCTCCCAATTGAGAGATCAACTTAAGGCCATTGGAGACACCATTGATAACCAACTCAAATTCAGTTGCCACTTATTACAGTGACTCTTAATGGACTTCCTTCTTCATGGGAGTCATTTGTTCAGAGCATTTGTGGAAGAGAAGAGTTACCCAAGTTTGATCCACTATGGGTTGATTGTGTCCAAGAGCATGCCAAAGTATTATCCAAGAATAGTTTGCAGAGATCTCAGAATGAAAAAAATCAAGCTCTTGCAACTCATGCAAGAAAATGTAAAGCAAGAAGAAATTTTGAGAAGAAGAAAAATATAGGTGAAGGATCAGCCCCAGTTCAAGAATAGAAGAAGGATCTTTCAAAGATCAAGTGCTATGATTGTCATAAATTTTGTCACTATGCTTCTTAGTGTCCTCATAAGAAAAGAAAGGAAAAGCAGCATGCATCAATAGTCGATGTTGATGAGCATCCACCAAAGAAGAAGTCAAAAGTTGATGACATTGCAGATGAACTTCAGAAAGAGTATTTCTTCTAGTGTATTCAGATGTATGCGCACAGATCACAGTATCATCTCTAGGTAGTTTCTTGTTCTATGTGACTGTCATTGATGATCTACTTCATGAAGAGCAAGGATGAAGTCTTCAGTAGGTTCCAGAAGCTAAAGGCTCGGGCATAGAACCTTTTGGGAAGAAGGGTACTTTTGTGGGATACAACAAGATTTCGAAGGCCTACAAGATCTACATTCTTGGACAACGTCAGATTGAGGTTAGTCGAGATGTTACTTTTGATGAGGAGGTAGACTTCAAGTGGTTTAAAGGGCCTCACATGGAGATTGATAATGAGGAGCAGGAGGCTCCGAAAGATGAGGGTACAAATTCCTCAAGTACAGTTGCTCATCCTTCAGACTATCAAGAGGAGTCTGTAGAGCCAACAGAGCCAGTGGATCTACCTATAGATGTTGTCATGACCAGGAAGAGGCCAGCATGCCTTCGTGATACTTTGCAGGATGCAAAGAGGAATGCAACTCCTAGTGGTACTTTCGAGGAGAGAAAAAGACCAGTTCTCGAGATATTTGGCATTGATGAGTCACATCATTGATTCTGGCCCTTCCAGCTATGAGGATGTAACAGGCCAGCGGATTTGGAAGGATGCTATGATGGAGGAATATCATTCCATCATGAAGAATGATGGAGATAGTGTCGAGACCTGAAGGGAAGTCAGTGATGACTTCCAAGTGGATCTATAAGATCAAGCATGATGTCCATATTGGAATCTATAGGATATAAAGTTGGCCAATTTGTAGGCTTGGAGAGAGTCATGGATGGTATTCAATGTTCTTAAGGGAGCAAGAGACTCATCTCAGTGGACCCACTTGGTGGGAGATGACAAAGATGGATACACAGGGATCAACAATACAGAAAGCGGTAGGATGCTTCAGTGCAGGACACTCAGATGCAGAGGTAGCAAGGTATCCAGATGTAGAGGGAGCAAGATACTCATATGCAGAGGAAGCAGGACGTCCAGATGCAAAGGAAGCAAGATACTCAGGTGCAAAGGGAGCAGGGTGCTCCCACAGAGAGGGAGTAGTTGCAGCACAGTTTGTTGATGATGGAGGAGGAGCCCCAGTCAAGAGTACCTCCTTCACCAAGAGGAAGTTGGCTTTGGAATTCGAGATGAAGGATCTTGACTTGATGTATTATTTCTTGGGATTGGAAACTAGGAGAGATCTTCCTTGGACAAGACTTAGTTGAGATCTTGAGGCAATTTGGTATGATGGAATACAAGTCCATGGCTACACCTATGGTGACAAATCTGAAGAAGTTGAGTGATTAAGCTTCAGATTTAGATTTGGTGGATCCCATTATGTACAGGTAGCTGATTGGATCCTTGATGTACCTGGTTAACACCAAACCAGATATTTGTTTTGTAGTGAACACCCTGATCCTGTTTATGGTTGAGTTGAGGCATGTGCATTGGGTTGCAACAAAGCATGTGTTGAGGTACTTGCGTGGTACATGTTATCACATATATATTTTCAGCCAGGCTTTATTTGATGCAGCATGCAGACTTATCTCTTTTTCTATTTCGGGCTACTTTTACATGGGGTATCAGCATGGATCTTTATAGCTTCATTTCACCACAAAGCCCTGTTCTTGATATTTTCCTTGCCAGGACTGAGATTCAGGAGCCCATTGAGATGATTTTGGTGATGATCTAGTTCATTAGAGTAGAGCAGCAGATCAGGAGTTGGTACACAGTCACAGAGGGATTATCCGTTGGAGACAAGTATACATGGTGAGATCAGGTATATTTCCTTGGTTTGGTTTTGCTTTGTGATGTATCTTAAAAACCTATGCTTGTCATGTTAGGATGGTTATGGTGACTTGTGCTTATATGTTATGTATTGCTCTAACCTGTGTTATGATTTATCGAAGAGTTCAATGTGAAGACTGTTACCCATGCCATGCTCAAACAAAGTGTAAACCTTAGTGCTAGGTTGGTTCCATGTCATATGTTCTCGTCCATTTAGATTCATTCATTTTTGTTTTTATCCCATGACTCAGACTAATGGAAACTTGTGAGATTGAAGATCCTTTCCCTATTCTGACCACTATGCATGTTGGATCCCATGTTGTTTTGTGTCTCGACTCTGAGTTGTGCAACAAAACTTGTCAAAGCCTTGATCCTTCTAGGCCTGGAGAACCCACTGGTGTTGGTTCCTGAGCTTAGGTGAGTTGGGTTTTGAAGCCTTGACCTCTCTGGTCGGTTGCCCCCAATGTTTGCTCCTGACTGTGGATATTCCCCCTACTTGCCCGAGAAGTTGTCAGCTAAAGTCCGAAGCAGTATGTCTACCATCATTACATGCATTATGAGTTATATGCTATATATATTATGAAATGCAAGCCTGCAAATGAAATTGCAAACTGTGTCTTTAGACACAAATCAGAAAGGATATGAAATGAAATTGTAAAAGGCCCAAAATAAAGCAGTGGATAAACAAATGCTAAATCTGAAGACTGCTGGCCTATTGTTGAAATGTAATGATTAATTCCTCACAGAGCCTAAGGGTTTTGATGTGAGATGGAGTAAGAGACAGCTAATTCCAAGTGTCCCCTAAGATCTCTTCACTACAGTTTCTTGTGTACTCAACGCAAGGGTCCTAGAAAAGATCCTCACAAAGCTTGTGCTTAGCTTGGATGTGAGTCGTAGACATTATTGCCAAGGTTGAATGGACACTTTTCAGATCAGCTCATCCACCTGTGAGACACCACCATTCCCTATTGTTCATCTAGCATGCATATGTCACCTTGGTTGAGTGTATTGGTTATCATTCAGATAGATCACTGAGTCAAAGTCAGTCAAGAGTCATTTACCCTTGCCTTAGCCTTGTTTTTTTTTCATCCTCACCCATCTATAGCACATCTTTTACACTTTGTAAGTATGGCATGTACAAGTATATCCCATTCATTTGTCTAATTGGTTGATTTTCTCTGATCTGGCAAGTTGAAGGAGGCGCTAGGGTGACTGGCTGTGGCAAAACAACAACAAGATCTTCCTCGGAAAATTTAATTTCGACGGGAAAGTGCATTCTTCATTGCTTCTCAACTCATCTACAAGATCCAGGTACGTCTCGCAGGTAAGTTTCTCTTCTTTCATTTTCTGTATATGCATTGCTCATCATTCTATTATATTAAAACCCTTATTTTGTAGATCCATAGGTTCTAGCTTTTGGCGAGCTCTAAAATTTAAAACCCACTTTGGAATTAACATCAAACCCCTAGATCTAAATTTTCGGCTTAATCGGACTCCATTTGCCCATCCAAAGCACTGGCCGGCTACTAGGGAAAAACGCCCCCTTGGAGAAAGTGGGTATTTCCAAAAACCGCAAACTAGGTATTGTTGGTTTCAATACCATATCTTGCATCCAACAATCCATCTAAGTATCCAATTTTACTTAATTTCACCGTTTTGCCCTAGATCCCAATTTTTTTGCATAAACCCTACGACAAAATTGGGGCTTTTCACCTAGATGCTCTGAATCTATTGGTTTCCATTTAAAACTCTAATTAACCATCCTACTAAGAGATTCCTCCAAGTTTCCCTCGGTTATTCATTCATTCTCCTTGTTTTAGGGTTTCTTGGTTATAAGGACGCCCCCTAGGCTTGTTGTCTCACTGGTCCAAAGTGTCGGTGTCCTTGACCGGTGTGACATCCGAGATCTTTCGGAAGTCTTGGATATCGTAGGTCACGACTTTGGTTACCTTTCCTTTGTCGTCTTGAATAGGATCATCTGACGGGGCAACTATAAGATTCGTGATAACAGTACAGATGGATAGGGGTTGAGATATGTCTCAGGTGGTTAAGTGAGGCTGCAAGGTTATGCAGATTCTGATTGGGCGGGGATGAAGTGGACAAAAAGAGCACCTCGAGTGTTGCTTCAATTTGGGATCAGCTATGATATCATGGTTTAGCAAGGAGCATACTTCTGTAGCACTCGGTGTTAGATTTTTACTAGATTATAGTAGTATAACTTTATTGCAAATAAACAATAGGATCTCTAGAAGAAAGACAAAGCATGGAAATAAAGAACACAAGAATTTATCTTGGGAAACCCAGCAACCTTCGTATAGAGATGAAAACTTCTGAGAACAAAATACAAGAATGAGAGAGAGAGAGAAGAAAATCTCTCTAAGAGAAAACCCCAGAAAACACTACTCTCCGGTGCTGCGAACTTCCCCTTGAGTAGGCAAACTTGCTTGTGCTGAGTGAGTAAGTAAAAGAGGCACCTGGCCTCTCTATTTATACACTTTACAAAAGTGACTTTTTCCCTAACTGGGTTGACTTGTCTAACTGACTGGGTCGACTTGCCTTGGGGGAAAATAAAAATAGAAAAATAATTTTAATTTAATTCTAAACTTCCCTCAGGTTTACATAGATTCTTTCAAGGGTTTACATAAATGATTACATCAGTATGAACTCCCATAGGAGATATAAAGAATATAATAAAATTACAATAAGAATAAATTCCTAAGTTGCACAAAATCCAACACTCCCTCTCAACAAGGAAGGTATTCTTCGGTCATGGTCATCATCAGCATCACGAACATCTGGTTCTCATCTGTACATCTCATATGTCTCAATCATCTCTATACATACTGAAGGTTGTCAACGCAGTCTCAGTGTTTCCCTCACCCGGGTGATGAGAACATGTTGATTTTTGTACCTAGGAAAGTGTTCCCCTAGGTGACTCTAGCCTTAGTCGCTTAAAAGGGGGAAATAAAGTGACCCTGCATTAAATGACTTGAGATGAGCATTTAATTTGACTTCAGAGAATAAAGTCACTTTTGGAAAATTTAAGTGAGGTGAGTGAAATTCATTTTTATATGAGATTTAATGAGCATTTAATCTCATCCACTCATCTCATCTAATCTCCACTATTGGATTAGAAGAACCCTAGGATTTTCACCAAAAAGGCAAGGAAAGGCAAAATAACTCACTTTTTGAGAAAGAGAGTGAAGGAGAGAGCAGAGCCATTTTTCTGAGAAAGAGAAAACACCAGCGGCAGCAAGTTTTTTCTCTTGGCACGCATTTCAAGGAAAGGACAGGAGCAAGAGAGGGCATGAAAATCAAGAGGACAACAACATTTATTGTTGGTCTGTACAATCTGTACGGTACGGTTTTCAGTACAACACACGATTTTCGAGGCAAATTTCTAGGCACGATTTTCGAGAAAAAAAATTATGGGCACAGATTTCGAGGTCTGTACAGTCAGTCCATACGGCCTGTCCATACAGCAACACAAAAATCGAGGCAAAAATAGAAAATATCTGAGTTTGATTTTTCCTGTTTGGCACAGAAAACGAGGCAAAATTTTTTTATCCAGTTGAGATAAGTTGGTCTGAAAAATTTTCTGAGTTCTGTTGTAATTTTTTCCTGAAAAATAAAAATCTCTCTCCAAATAGGTTTTCCCCTTGTGGGTTATTCCTGGGCAAGTTAAAATCTCTGAGTCTAAAATTTCATGGTGTGCATTTATTAGTTTATTTTTTGTCTTTAAAGTTGAGTTTCAATAGTGTTTTTATTAGTCTGAAATATTGTGTAATTTCCAGCCTTCAATGAATCTGGGTTAGGTTTTAAACAGTGAAAATTTTGACATTTAAACCGGTGGCTGAAGCTGAGAAAAACTTTCATGGTATCATAGCAAGGTTGGGCAGAAACTTAAATTTTTGCAGACAGAAAGTAATTTCCAGAACTCAGAAAATTTCTTTTGACAGTAGCAGCGTTTTGTTGAAACTTGAACTTTGCAAATATGACTTCAACTGGACTGAGGATGGAGGATAGGCTTGATGGGGCTGGGAATTCTGTCCCATGGAAGGCTAGGATGTTGCTTGTGTTGGAAGAGAATGAGCTATGGGATGAGGTAGTCAATAATTTTACAGCTAATCCTATTGTTATTCCCGCTTCTATTGATACGGTAGCATTGGCTTCCTTCAACAAGAAAGATATTAAGGCTAGGACGATTATCTTAGATGCAGTTAAAGACCATGTGATTCCACACATTTCGAGTAAAACTAGTGCATATGAGATGTGGGATGCTTTGACCGGCTTGTTTCAAATCTCAAACGAAAATCGGAAGATGGTTTTGAGGGAGAAGTTGAAAAAGTGTCAAGATGGTCAAAGGAGAGGTTGTGATATCTTACCTTACTAGGATCTCTCAGGTGAGAGATGAGCTTGCAGCAGTTGGGGAGGTTGTTCCTAATGCAGAGCTAGTGCAAACAACTTTGAATGGAGTTTCAAAGCCTTGGGCTTTATTTGTGAAGGCTTTGGTTGCTAGGGAGAACTTACCTACATGGGACATGATATGTGATGATTTTGTTCAGGAGGAGACTCGTAGGGGTCTTGTGCATGGCAGTGCTTCTACTAGTAGGGAGGATGAGGAGGATGTGGTTTTGACAGCAAAGGGGAAGAAGGAGTTCAAGAAGGGTTCCAAGAAGGGTGGGGCTAAACAGCAGGATGGGCAGAAGAAGGATTTGAGCACTATAAAGTGCTTTGCTTGTCAGAAGATGGGACACTATGTTGGGCAGTGTCCAAACAAGAAGAAGAAGAAGAAGCAGCAGACAACAGCTTCGGCGGAGGTTGAGGATTTTGCAGCTAGATTTTAGACAGAGTTTACTCTGTGCACTAGACATGTTGATAGAGAGAGAGCATCCATCATCACCAGTGCGGATGTTGATAGAGAGAGGGTGTTTTCCTTGTTGACAGACCATTCTTACAGTGCATCCACTTCCAGCACTTGGTACATTGATAGTGGAGCTTGGAGCCACATGGTAGGTGCTTGAGAGATGTTCTTCGAGCTTTCACTGACAGAGACTGATGTGGAGGTAGTGTTGGGAGATGACTCAGGGAAGTTGGGCGTGGGACCATTACCTTTCAGAGGGAATCCATGAGTCCCATGGTTTTGAGAGATGTATTGTATGTACCTGGGCTGAAGAAGAACTTGGTTTCAGTTTCCATGATCGAGGATCGGGGTCTTGGGGTGTCCTTCCTAGATGGACATGTGGGTGTGTTTCCCAATACTGCAGGACAATCTGCTTCATATGCCAATGGAGATAGATGTGGGAAACTGTACAAGCTCTTATTTCAGCCTCAGCATGCCTTGGCACATAGCAGCGGCAGCGAGCTTTGTGAGCTATGGCATAGGAGGATGGCTCACTTGCATCATCCAACTTTGAGGTTGTTGAGACATATGGTTATAGGTTTGTCAGAGTTCAACACAGAGCAGAGTGATGTTTGCAAGGGGTGTGCTTTGGGAAAGTACACCAAGACTGCTTTTCCTAGTAGTGATAGCAGGTCAATAGGGGTTCTTGACTTGATACATTCTGATTTGTGTGTACCTATGTCTTTTCTTTCTCTAAGAGGATATGAGTACTATGTGACATTCATCGATTACCATTCCAGGAAGACTTGGATCTACTTCCTGAAGAGCAAGAAATCTGAGGAGGTCTTGCAGAGGTTCCAAGAGTTCAAATCTCTTATGGAGAACCAGACGAGGAGGAAGATATAGGCTCTCAGATCGGATAACAGGGGTGAGTATACCTCCAAGGAGTTTGATGGATATTGCAGACAGGAGGGCATTTAGAGGCAGTTGACGGTTCCATACACTCCAGAGCATAATGGAGTGGCAAAAAGGAAGAGCAGGTCTATTGTTGGAGCAGCTAGAGCTATGTTACATGATCAGTCACTTCCTTTCTTCCTTTGGGCAGAGGCATCCAGTACAATTATCTATCTTCAGAACAGGAGTCCCCATCGTGCCTTGGGAAACATGACGCTTGAGGAGAGTTTCACGGGAAAGAAGCCTGAGGTTATCCATTTTCGCATATTTGGTTGTTTGACTTACTCTCATGTCCTTTCTAAGAAGAGGACAAAGTTGGAGCCCACCACACAGAAGGGAATCTTTGTGGGCTATGATGAGACTTCGAAGGCCTTCCGTATTTATCTTCCCTCTCAGAGGAAAGTTGTTGTGAGGAGGGAAGTGAAATTTGAGGAGGAGTAGGCCGTCAGGAAGTCTAGAGAGTCAGAGCAGGGAGAGTAGCAGGTTCCTGCACCTCAGGTAGTTTCACAGGTACCGTCAATGCAAAAAATAGGTTCACAGGTTTCTGGAGTTACTGGACCACACAGTATGGGCACAGGTTCACCAGTTTCAGTGGTTCAGCCAGCAGGATCTTCAGGGACAGGTTTTGGGTCTCAGGTTACAGGTTCATCATACAGAGCTTCAGGATCATAGAGTTCACTAGTTATTGGTACTCCAGCTTGTGGTTTATAGGTTACTGGGGCTTCTACCTCTGGTAGTTCATCAGATGAGGACAGACCAGTGTGGGAGCAACCTTCAGGGAAGAAGAAGCCTAAGTGTCTTCGGGATACCTTGAAGGAAGCACAGAAGTTTGGGACACCCAGGGAGCCAGTGAGGACTATTCAGATGTCGAACAGCTTGGGCATGGCATTAGTCGCTAGTCTACGTGATTCAGAGCCTTCTATTTTTGAGGAGGCCTCCCAACATCATGTTTGGCGAGATGCCATGATGGATGAGTACCATTCCATCATGAAGAACGATGTATGGTAGATAGTTCCAAGACCTGAGGGGAAGTCAGTGGTGACTTCTCATTGGCTTTACAAGCTAAAACGTGCTACTGATGGTAGTGTGGAGAAGTACAAGGCTCGGTTTGTGGCGCGGGGGTTTTCACAGGTTGAGGGAGTTGACTATGATGAGACCTTTGCACCGGTTGCTTGTTATACTTCGATCAGGGCATTGATTTCCATTGCCGCGGAAATGGGTTGGAAGATCTATCAAATGGATGTGAAGACCGCATTTCTCAATGGAATCATTCAGGAGGAGATTTATGTTGAGAAGACTCAGGGCTTTGAGATTCATGGGAGAGAGTCTCATGTTTGCAAGCTGAAGAAAGCCTTGTATGGGTTGAAGCAAGCTCCTAGAGCTTGGTACTCCAGGATTGACTCTTACTTGCAATGGATGGGGTTTCAGAAGAGTGAAGCAGATCCGAATCTCTATTTCATCATGGTTGGAGATTATCCGCTCATTCTTCTGTTGTATGTGGATGACTTATTTATCATAGGAGGAGAGAGACCCATTACAGCTTGCAAGAAAGATCTTGCTTCAGAGTACGAGATGACAGACATTGGCTTGATGCTCTATTTTCTGCGATTGGAGGTTTGGCAGGAGCCTGGACATATTTTCCTGGGACAGGGAAAGTATGCAGTTGATATTCTGAGGAGATTTCAAATCGAGGATTGCAGGCCGATGTCTACACCGATGTTCACCAACTGGAAGAAGCTTCATGCTTCTGAGGGAGAGTTGGTGGATCCTACACTTTATCGTCATCTCATTGGTTTATTGATGTATCTGGTCAACTCTCGGCCACGGTGAACACTCTCAGTCAGTTCATGGTTGAGCCTAGGAGGGTGCACTGGGTAGCCGCAAAACATGTGTTGCGATACCTTGCAGGGACAGTGGAGTATGGTCTGGACTACAGGAGATCGGATGGGATCAGGTTGATTGGCTTCACAGATTCAGATTGGGTCGGCAGTGTGGCAGACCGAAAGAACACTTCTGGATGTTGTTTCAGTTTGGGCTCGGCAGCAGTGTCGTGGTTCAGTCGGAAGCAAAAGTTTGTTGCTTAGAGTTCTGCAGAGGCTGAGTATATGGCAGCCAGTCAGGCCAGTTGCGAGGCGCTATGGCTTTGCAAGTTGCTGGTGGATTTATTTGATCAGGAGCTGAGGCCTACATTGATCTACTGTGACAATCAAAGTTGCATCCAGCGCTCTGAGAATCCAGTTTTTCATGACCGATCAAAGCATATTGAGATCAGGTACCATTTCATTCGAGATTATGTTCAGAGAGGAGTAGTGACATTACAGTACATTTCCACTAATGAGCAGGTTGCAGATATTTTAACGAAATCTTTGGGGAGGGGCAAGTTTGTCTTCTTCAGAGACAAGTTAGAAGTGGCGCAGAACACCTTCCTCGATAAGAGGGAGTGTTGATTTTTGTACCTAGGAAAGTGTTCCCCTAGGTGACTTTAGCCTTAGTCACTTAAAAGGGGGAAATAAAGTGACCCTTGCATTAAATGACTTGAGATGAGCATTTAATTTGACTTTAGAGAATAAAGTCACTTTTTAAAAAATTTAAGCGAGGTGAGTGAAATTAATTTTTATATGAGATTTATGAGAATTTAATCTCATCCACTCATCTCATCTAATCTCCATCATTGGATTAGAAGAACCCTAGGGTTTTCACTAAAAAGGCAAGGAAAGGCAAAATAGCTCACTTTTTGAGAAAGAGAGTGAAGGAGAGAGTTAAGAGAGAGCAGAGCCATTTTTTTGAGAAAGAGGAGAAAACACCAGTAGCAGCAAGTTTTTTCTCTTGGCACGCATTTCGAGGAAAGGACAGCAGCAAGAGAGGGCATGAAAATCGAGGAGAGGACAGTAGCATTTATTGTTGGTCCGTACAGTCCAGTTTTCAATACATTAGGCACGATTTTCAAGAAAAAAAAATCTCGGGCATAGGTTTCGAGGTCCGTATGGTCGGTCAGTACATTCTGTATAGTCCGTATGGTCGGTCAGTACATTCTGTATAGTCCGTACAACGGCACAGAAATTGAGGCAGAAAACAGAACATTTTTTAGTTTGATTTTTCTTGTTTGGCACGGAAAACGAGGCAGAAAATTTTCATCCAGTTGAGATAAGTTGGTCTGGAATTTTTTCTGAGTTTTGCTGTAATTTTTTCCTAAAAATAAAAATCTCTCCAAACAGGTTTTCCCATTGTGGGTTTTTCCTGGGCAAGTTTGCCAAAAATCTCTAAGTCTGAAATTTCATGGTGTGCATTTAATAGTTTATTTTTTGCTAAGTTGCCAGAAAACGTGGGTATTGGGACGGGGACAGGGGCGCCACTTTTTGAAACAGGGTGCTTCGGTACGTCGAGGGTACTGTAGACATATATATATATATATATATATATGTATGTATGTATGTATGTATGTATGTATGTATGTATGTATGTATGTGTGTATCTATATATGTGTGTGTGCATGTGTGTTAAAAGTTATAAAAATAAAACATTTCACACTCACACCATACATGCATATTTGATATTTCTAAATTCAATGATTCATATGAACATTTGCATTGAAAATTTCAAACGTAAAATAATAAATTTGATAAGTCATATGACATAGACTCATATTAGATATCAAATGGAAGACTGAAGTTATATTAATATAATTAACAACATAAAATATTATATGTCCATGACACCATGAGTTCAAACTTCATTGCCATACTACATCCAAAATTTGCCTAAAGGCATTTTTAGACATGAAAAAGAAAGTTCAAAACAGTAAACATTGAACATGAACAAGATAGTTGATTTGGCTTCCTCAAGCCATGTCATCAGCAGCCTTAGGATCAATGTCATTAGCATCACTAAGGTCCTCTGTCACATTGTCACTGGAGTAGTGAGCACAGTGCACTAGCCATGAGAAATGCAGTGTGGCGCTAGTTTAGGTAAGGGGCAAGGGCTCGCATAACATGTGTTTTAGTGTTTTATTATTTAATTTTTAAAATTTTAAACTTTTAAACTTTTCAAATTGACTCATCCCGAACAACAAGCTAAGATAAATTGTCCAATGGCTATATCAGCCGCGTACCCAATCATGTGGTACAGCGTACCAAAATCCACGCAAGTACCCTATTTTCATACATGAAGTACTCGATACGTGAGATTGGATTTGGGTACGGCTGGGGACGTACCATTGAAGTACCCAAGTACCCGGTACGTGTACCCGACCCCCCGGTATGGGTACCCATGCAACACAGATTTTCTGTCTTTAAAGTTGAGTTTCAACAATGTTTTTATCAGTCTGAAATATTGTGCAATTTCCAGCCTTCAATGAATCTCGGTTGGGTTTTAAAAAGTGAAAATTTTGACATTTAAACCAGTGGATGAAACTGAGAAAAACTTTCAGAACAAACACTTGTTCATTATTCAAAGTTCAAAAGTCATTCAGCCTTCTTCTGAGAGTTTTTTTTTAAATTTTCTTGTACCACATGTTCATTACCCCTTGGGGGAGTTGTAATAAAATGTTCTAGCATTCTGGTGTATGTAAAAGAATCGGTCTCCTCGGCTTATTTATCAATCCGACTAGCCCAGAGTGTTTTTTCCCTTGGAGATTATTTGTTGTTGAACAAACGACTAATAATTTTTGAGTTTTTCACTCATAGCTCCAAAGTTAGGGTGGTCGTCTTGGTATTTAGGCCTACGGGGTTATTAGAGTCTATGTGTCAATGTTTATAAACATGCTAGGCATTAATATTGAGTCATATGGACATGTGCTAGGTCCCCCTAGGTTTATTTTTAAGTTTTCCTAAAAATAAAATTTTCCATAAACTTGGGCTATTTTTTAATAGTTTAATTGGGAAAATTGAGATTGTAATAAAAGTGTGGTTAGGGATCAGTTTTGGTCATGGGGGTGCTCATTTTCTAACTCAGAGCACCTGTTTAACCCAAACATCCACTTTTCCTAAGTTTCAAGTGATAAATTTATCACTAAAGTCAAAAAAATCTCCAAAAATCATTTTTATTAATTAAAAAATCAAAATAATTAATAAATGGAGAATATTCCTAAATCCTAAATCAGTGGGATTTGCTCCGATTTGACTGAAATCAATCTCATCGTCTCTCTTCAATGAAGTCGAGTTGGACTGGGGCTAACAGAAGTAGTTTTCCAGTTGGCAGAGGGCACTGAAGGCTCAACCAGGCTAGAAGGTTGCACCCCCTTTCTCTCTCCTCCACACATGTGGACTGATTTGGCAACTAACTGAGTGTGTGGTTGGCCCACTCTGAGAGGTGTCACTTCAGTTTGCAGTTCCAGTCCAGTTAGACTCAGTTCATCATCAGATCAGACCCAGTTGAACTCTCCATCAACTGCATTCTCTCTGTCAATCAGGTATGCGCCCCTCTTGGCCTGTCTGGTTATAAATAAAGCCTCTGCCACTCTCACAAACTAGTTTGGTTTGGAGTAAGAGAGCGCATGCTATTGTAATTTGTAATGTTATTTTCTATTTTGCTTGGAATAAAAGAAAGCTTTGGAGGCTAGTGGTGGTGTGCTCTGTTGTGTGGATCAAGATTGTTATGCATTATTGAGGTAAAAAACTGTATTTTTCCAATTTTTATGCATTACTTGTGGTTTAGATCTTCCCTATGATGGTTTCTCCGAACTAGTAGGAATAGGAATTGAAAGTAAGATTAATTTAATTTGTATATTATCATTGTATGCTTAGAGGTCAAACATTGCATGCTAAATAAGTTTATTTTCATGTGTTATTAACCTCTTTTTGTATATGATTTCAAGATCACGCGAGTATTGTTTGAGTTTTGGTTGAGTTTCTGGTTGCATAGCTTCGAAACGGTGTGGATCTAGCTTGATGCTACCCCTTTCAAAGCAAATACGAAAGACATAGTCCCTCGACATTTCACTACAAAGTGTTTCAAAGTGAAATGCCCGGCAACAAAAATACTCTTTCTCTTTCCTTTCTCCTTTTTCAAAATTAATGTTCACCCTTGTTACCCAACTTGTTTACTTAGATCTTTGCATTTAAAAATATAAATCTTGCACATAGATCTAGTTCTCAAGTTTTGAATAGATCAGATCTAGTAAGCATTGTTCATTCATTTTGAATAGATCTGGCATAAAGGAATCAGTTTTTGCATGGCATTTTCAGTAAAAATCTATAGCTTGCATGGTTTTTCCTGTCAAGTATTAAAGTTATATCTAGCATAGAAATGCAAATCATATTGGCTGCCCAAAAGGCAAGCCAAGATCCCAAGGAAAGCTTACTTGGTTCCTTTTTGCACATTTTTTCAACTTTTTTAACTTAGATGTTTTTGGGTAATTTTTGTGTTGTCTAAAGACACTTCTAAAGTGTTTTTGGACACTTTTTACTAAACTTTGCTTGCTGGCTTTTATCAGGTCTGTTCGAAAAGAGGAGGATACGCCGCCCAAAAATCAAATTTTGGGACAGCCGGAGCTTCCAGGAAGTTCCCCCCTCAGTCGGGCTTCTTTTCTTACTGTATTGTAAGCCTTTGGATCCCAGATAACAAGGACGAAAGTGTTTTTCTTCTAAAGCTTTGTAACCAATTAATAAAAAATGATCCAGAGTAGGCTCTTTCGAGCCCACTCCCCATCCCCCAGGGGGAAATCTGCAGTGTTCCACCAAGTTTCTGGGACGGGGGAGCGTGGGAGCGGGGAAATGCACATTGGGGACGTGTAGAGACACCCCAAAATTTTGGGGTATTTTGGGGTATTTTGGGGGACGGGGGGGGCAGGGAGGCTTCAGGGTCCCTAACATAGGGGGGTCGGTCTCTAAAATTATAAAAAAGAAAAAAAGAATTAATAAAAATATGGACCCCAACATATAAACATATCAATTCCTCATCCCATCACCATTTGCTTACTAGCATGCTTATGTTCCCGAAGACTTTAGTGTAATTTAATGTAATCGTTATAGCCAAGCATATCATATCGATGTTTGTTTCTTTTTATTTGTTTCTATTTCGTTTTAAAATGACCATTTAGTGTAAAAGCCTAAAATTTAAGATGAACCATTTCTTTTTTAAGTAAAAAAATTTAAAAAATCGAGGGTAGTGGGGGCCTGTCGGAGCCCCCCATTTTCAGGAGGGGGCGTGTGGGAGCCCCCCAATCCAGGAAACTCCTAGACCTGCGTTTCCCCAAGTTTCGCAGAAAGGGGGGAGCTGGGAAACGTTTCCCATGGAGCCCCCCAACCCCCAGGGCGTGGGAAGCGTAGGGGGGCAAGCCCCCGACCCTGGGAGGCGCATCCCCGTGGAACACTGGAAATCTGCGTTTTGTGTTTTTTTTGCATTTTTCATTTTTGTCCAGTTTAGTCATGTTGTGCAATTCTGTATACTTTGAATCACAAGCATTCCATAATTTTCAATTCAAAGTAACAATGCTACTTACCCCACGACTTCCCGATTGACCTGAAAGGGGAAAGAGATGCGTGGTGGGACTAATTAGACAATTCGTGATGTTTTCATGTATTTTCATTTTATCTAAAATCAACCCCTCCTCGATTTCCCGATTGAGGTCCATTTGGACCGAAAGAGATTCCTAGAGGTTTTCTTTTTAACAAAGAACACAGTTAAAATCCTTAAAAATTACCGAGACTCTGTTGTGTATGCTCTGCACTGGCTGCGGTTCGTCCGATCAGTCGGCTGCATCAAAAGCAACGTGGGTGACTAGAATAATTAGTTCTCACATTTGAATAAACCTCCCCAAGCGAAAATCCAACGCCTCGAATTAAGCCGTTGCACTGGCAAATTACCCAAAGGAAGCAGGAACAACTGGTCAGTGACCTCGAGACATAATTAGGCTACAGCCTTGCGATGTAGTGTTGAACACCATCTTAGAGACTCCAACCAGCCTACATATTCCTTGCAGGTAACCATATCGGTTAAGGGTTTTGGACATACTCCCCGTACCTCCGGGTATATTGGGAGTCCCCTTCCCCCCTAAGTTTAATCAACTCATCCCACATTAACTTAAAATTTGACCAAAAGCACTTGCAACATTTCTTTTTGCATTTCAACGACAATTTCATTTGTGGTCTCCATTATTAGCACTGGTCTCTTTTTGATATCATCATATGTTTGCTCATACTATGCTTATCAAGTATTAATCTTTATGTTGTTGTGGTTTAATCAATATTTCAAATATCTTGTGTTAAATTTGTTTATCGAAACTCCTAAGTAACTCATTCATCACCATAAACACTAAATCCTTAACAACCTTAGCAATTAATAGGGTCTACCCCCCTTGGCTTCGTTAAGAGTCGGCCTAAATGGAGGAGTCAAGAACAAGGTGACAGTCTTGACTCGAGACTTGCCTCCAAGGACACACCAAGTGGCTTGAAGATTTCTGCCACGTCCCCCCCTAGGTGTGTGAAAGGCGGCAACAGCAGACGTGGGACTCCTTCCTATAGACAACAAACCCATCTGGTTGTTCAAGATAAACTTCTTCCTCGATTACACCACTGAGGAAGGCGGTCTTGACATTCATCTGATGTAGCTTTTGTTGAAATATATTAAACCCACTCACAACTTAGGATAAAATAATTAATCATTATTTGATTAATTATTCACCCACTAGCTTAATTAGTTGGCATCCACTTGCACCTTAAAGTCAATGCATGCCATCTATATCCTAGGAATGATTTATTTCTGATTCTGGGTTGTTCTAGAATTACAACAGATTCTGCTTTTTTCTGCTTTTTCCTGCTTTTCTATGGATAAGATAAATGCTAGTCAACTAGGAAACTGGGAGCTTTTGTTTCCAACCCATCCTCCATTAGTTTTTCTCCAT
>LPNX010913109.1:404399-430292 GCA_001517045.1 Pseudotsuga menziesii
CAACAATTGCACATAGCATTGATCTATTATTTCTACAGCTTCCATCCCATAGTTGAAGAAATAGCAATAATGGTCTTAATGGAAGTATATCGAGCCGCAGGAGCAAATGTCTCGTCGTAATCAACTCCCTCTTTCTAAAAGAATCCTCTAGCAACAAATCTAGCCTTGTGTTTTTCCACACTGCCATCTGCTCCATGCTTAGTCTTGAAAAGCCAATTGGAAGTCACTACCGACTTCCCCTCAGGTCTTGGTACAACCTCCCATACATCATTCTTCATGATCGATTGATATTCTTCCATCATGGCATCCTTCCAAACTTGGTGCCTAGATGCTTCTTCATATGTGGTCAGTTCTGAGTCAATGATGTGACTCATCAATGCTACATAACTTGAGAACCTCTGAGGTTGTTTGCTTTCCCGAAAAGTGCCATGTGGAGCTTCATGCCCTTTTGCATCCTGCAACGTCTGTTGTGCCCATCTAGGCCTCTTCCGACCTACTACAATGTCTATGGGAGCATCAACTGGCTCAAGTAGATCAATGGAATTTGTTACCGGGTGAACTGTTATCACGAATCTTGTAGTTTCCCTGTGAGATGATCCTATTCAGGATGGCAGAGGAAAGGCTACTAAAGTCGTGACCTACGATATCCAAGACTTCCGAAAGGCCTCGGATGTCGCACCAGCCAAGGATATCGGCACTTCAGACCCAGTGAAAATACAGAGCTCAGGGGGAGTCCCTATGACCAAGAAACCCTAAAATAAGGAAAAAGAAAAGATAACCCAGGGAAACTTGGTGGAATCTCTTAGTGGGATAGTTAATTAGAGTTTTAAACAATTACTAAGAGATTTCGAGTATCTAGGTTAAAAGCCCTAATTTTTCCCTAGGGTTTTATGCAAAAAATGGGATCTAAGGCAAAACGGTGAAATTTAGCGAAATTGGATACTTAAAATTATTGTTGGATGAAATATTAGGCAAATGAAAGCAAAACCAACAATACCCAGTTTACGGTTTCGGAGATACCCACTCCTCCCAAGCAGGGCGTTTTTCCCTAAGAAGCAAACCAATGCTTAGGATGGGCAAATGGAGTCCGATGATGATGAAAATTGAAACTGAAGGGTTTAATGTTTATTCCAAGGTGGGTTTTTAGTTTTATGGCTCGCCGCAACCAGAATCTACAGATCTACGAAATGAGCGTTCTATAGTTATGTAAATGATGGGCAATGCATGCTGAAAATAAAAGAAGGAGAAATTACCTACGAGACGTACCTGGATCTTGTAGATGACCTCAAAAATGATGAAGAATGCCACTTTCCTGTTCAAATGAACCTTTTAGAAGAAGAATTTGTTGTAGTTTAGCTACCGCCAGTCACCCTAGTGCCTCCCTAAGTCACCGTGTTCGGCAATTTTTCGACTTCAAGTTCGAAAATCGCCGAATTTCCAAGGCTACCGATTTTATTCGATGATATTCGCCGATCAGAAACGCCAATTCAAACTGCAAGGCGAATTTATTAAAAAATCGTTGAAAATCGTGGAAATTCATTGAAAATCGTTTTTGAAAATCGTTGAAAATTGTGGAAATTCGTTGAAACTTGGTTATAGGAGAGATTTTTATCTGTAGTATGTAGCCTTGATTCTATTTTCAAAAATTTACTTTAATGTGTTTTCTCAAATTGTATGAGACTAATTGGTCAGGCCGTTCCAGAAGTTTAGCCTTCTGGTGTCCTTCTAACAGTGGCATTCTACTAACAGTTTGTTCAAATCTGGCATACACCCTTCATTTTTCCATGTGGCTTTGTTTCTTTTACATTTTTATTGGCCATTTTTTGGATTTGGAGTCAACTAGTGTTTATAAATTTTTTAATTTCGATATATTTTAGTCATTCGAACTTAATGTCGAATTTTATCACCAAAATTTGAAGTGCCGATTTTTTTCCGAATTTCAAGGTCGCCGAATTCGAACACGAACTCGAACCAGGTGACTTAGGTGCCTCCTTCAACCTGCCAAATCAGTGAAAATCAAAAGATAAGGCAAACGAACAAGATCTGCAGAATAAAGAAAAGATAGGAAGTAAGAAATCATCAAGAAAGAAATACTCCCTGATCCGAACACCCCAGAGTCGGGACGATGGTGAGTTCCCCCACAGAAATGCCCTCTTTCTCCTAGCACGCCTCCTTTCTTGCAGATGATGTGGGCAAAGGAAAATATACAAGATGGATCCCGAACAAAACTCAGTGTAGAAGACTAGCAATGCCAGTCATCAGATCATCAAATCATTTACAAGATACACAAAAGAGTAATCCCAGAAAAAAAATCTCTTTATTCAAATTCTGGTGCCAAAGCTCATGAATACAATGGGGGGGGTCACCTCTCTTAAATATTTTGAGAGAGACGCAAACCCTAACTCACTTTTACATCCAATGGATGAGATTAAAACATCATCAACGGTGGAGATCAATAATACATAGATCAATCAATACATGGATCGAGTGACTAAGTCAAAGATGGGGCTCACTTTACTCAAGGATGCCTATCATAGGTGAAAGTCACAATATAACATAAGATGTGACATGATAATACATAGGAGGAGGTCACTAGGGGCTTAATTCACCCTAGGTCCCTTTACAACTTCATAATACATGATATAACAATACAATACATCATTAGCCAAAAAGAGGGAGCACCGCTTGGGGGGTTTTCCTCACTAGCTGAGCGAAGATAAAAATAATCCGGACAACTGTTGATGGACTGTCTGGTATGTTGAGACACATCATCTATCGAAATTCCAAGCCATTTCCTTGACCCAGGAGGCCAAATCAATTTTTGCAGTGATTTCTCTAGTTCATTTTTGCTGGTACAATCTCTGGAAAATGATAAATCCACCATAACTATTTCCAGGGTGCAAACTAGGGAAAACTGACTGCTCTAGATGATCTGGAGACAGAAGAATGGCATAAGTGACTACTCATACCCCCTGGAACACTGCACTGCTCTAGGAGAACCCAACATACTGCCATCTATAATAAAATTTGATCATTTGGCCAATAATTAAGTGATAATAATCACTTTTAAGGAGAACCGAGACAAACTCTCAAAACTGAAACCGCAGTATTGGTCCTGGGCATGTCTGGAACAAATATAGACCGTGTTGTTTTTTGAGTCACTGCCTTGGGAACCATGCTTGACTTGGTCAACTGGGTAGACCAGATCAAAGTACCCAAAATAAAGGTGAGATACTGTATTAGTATGATCCTGTAAGCATCGAGGGTAAGAAATTCTCCAATAATGTATGTCAAAACCAAGCTTAAATCAGTTATTCATAATCATGGTGACAAATAATAATAATAATAGTAAGATGTACCTGTGCTTCTGAAGAATCTTGGGACTTTCTGGAAGTCTGTTTGTCCATGCCATACTTACAAAAGGTACACAATGTGCTACTGCTGGGTGAGGATGGACAGCAAGGCTGAGGCAAAGGGTAATGACTTTTGACTGACTTTGACTATGTGATTTATCCGAATAATGATAAGTACACACAACCAAAGTGACATATGCATGATAGACTGAACAATAGGGAATTGTGGTGTCTCACAGGTGGATGAGCTGATCTTAAAAGTGTCCATTCAACCTTAACAATCATGTCTACAACTCACATCCAAGCTAAAGATCAAGCTCCATGAGGATCTTTTCTAGGACCCTTGCGTTGAGTACACAAGAAACTGTAGTGAAGAGATCCTAGGGGACACTTAGAATTAGTTGTTCCTTACTCCATCTCACATCAAAACCCGTAGGCTCCATGAGGATTTTAATTATTACATTTCAATCAGATGGCCAGCAGTCTTTAGATTTAGCATTTGTTTATCCACTGCTTTATTTGGGCCTTTAACAAGTTCACTTCATAGCATTTTTTATTTGTGTCTAAAGACAATTTGCAATTTCATTTGCAGGCTTCCATTTCATAATATATAGCATATAGCTCATAATGCATGTAATGATGGTAGACATATTGCTTTAAGTTTTAGCTGACAACTTCTCGGGAAACTAGGGGGAATATCCACAGCCAGGACCAAACATTGGGGGAAACCGACCAGAGTGGTCAAGGCTTCAAAACCCAACTCGTCTAAGCTCAGCAACCAACACCAGAGGGTTCTCCTGGCCGAGAAGGATCAAGGCTTCGACAAGTTTTGTCGCACAACTCAGAGCCGAGACACAAAACAACATGGGATCCATCATGCATAGAGGTCAAAATGGGGAAAAGATCTTCAATCTCACAAGTCTCAAACAGTCCAAGTCATAGGATAAGTTTACAATGGATGAAACTGGATGGACGGGGCAAGTAATAAATGGAACCAACCTAGCACTAAGGTTTACATTTTTACAAGCATGGCATGAGCAACAGTCTTCACATCAAGTCCCTTGATTAGTCATAACACAGGTTAAAGCAACAATAGATACAAGCATAGGTCACCATAATCATCCTAACATGATAAGCATAGGTAACTAACATACATCATAGAGCAAAATCAAACCGAAGAAGTGTATACCAGATCTCACCAAATATACTTGTCTCCAACTGATAAGCCCCTCTATATTGTGTGTACCAACTTTGATCAAATGCTGCTCTGCTACAATGAACTAGATCATCACCAAAAGCATCTCAGTGGACTCCTGAATCTCAGTCCTAGCAAGGAAGATCTAATGAACAAGGCTCTAGAATGGTTGAAGTTGTAAAGATCCATGCCCGGAATAGAAAAAGAGACAAGTTTGTATGTTGCATCATGGTAACCCAGCTACAGAATGTAAATGTGATAACATGAACTAGCAGGGCTATTCACCGACCAACATATGGAAGGGAAAGTGACCACTGTCACCTTAGCCACTCTTCCCAAACTGCTTCGAAAGTCAAAACCTCCGAGGGGAGAGCCCTATTGTAACTCTGCAAGGACACTAAACACTAAAAGAGATCTCCTTCGAAAAATGTTAGTGACCAGTGCCTTATTGGAGTCAAATGAAGAAGACATACCTATACGTATGGATATGAATCATATAAGTGTAGTTAATATATCTACTTCAGCAATGCATTCATTAAGATAAGAAAATGCCCAAAAATGCATATATCATATAAGTGTGTAGTGACATTCATCCAACACAAATGCTTTCGTTTAGTCAATAATGATCCCAAAGAGTAATAACAAATGTGTGATGTAAGAATAAAAAAACAGTAGTTATAAGTGCTTATCAAACATCTGAACCAATCATACAACAACCCATGTATAGCAACATTTGTTGACTAAATTGTCATTGATGCCAATCGGTGTGTCGGTGTGTCTTGGTGCCCCTTGAGGAGCCCCTAAGGGTTAGAAGTCTATCAAGTGATTATCAATGTCAAAGGAGACCTTTTGACCTTGTCCAAGCCCAAGTCCAAAGCCCTTGGAGCCCTTGGGACAATGCCAAAAGCCCTGCTCACCCTTTATTGTGTTTAAGTTTACCTAAGTTGTTTCTATGGTTCCCCAGTTGTTTCTATGGTTCATCAAGCCTCAACCTATGTCCTAATACCCTACAAAGTGTCCTTGGTGGGTTGAAGAAGTTGTAGAACTTTAAAGAGACCAAATGACCCATTCTGTGGTCATTTGTGTTTTAATAAGGTCATGGTACTCGCAGAGAAATCTAGGCACCCCCACACTTGATAGTTTAATGGTCCTTGTACCTTGAAGGAATGGTGAAGATGATGTGGGTCAGTTGTGTGTTGATACCCTTGAGATAGTCATAATGTTTAAAGGAAAGTCCTTGGACCCACACACTTGATGGCTTGATGGTCATGAGGATGGGGTCCTCGATGTTATAATGTACCTTTGATGGCAACCTTAGATATGATGACTTAACATCAAACCCTAAACTTGTGACAAGTAAGACCATTAACAAAAGAAGTAAAAGAATTAAAACTTATTAAATGACTCACCTTTGGAAGCTTGCAACCACACTAGACCTCCCTTTGAAGGTCGGCCCCATTAAGAGTTTAAAGCATTTTTAATATTAATAAAACATTTAAACCTTAATGAAGTCGTCCCCATTAAGTTGATGAGCGATAAAACATTGTGTAACCCTCCCTTGAAGTCGGCCCTAGCTCTCAACGCCTAGTAGGGGTATTTATACACAACGTTTTCCATAACTCTCACCACCAACGAATGCACTAACGAATAGTGGACTGAGGCAGCGTTTATCCGATCTTCCACAGAGACATTTGTTTTTTGGGGTTAAAACAGTGTACAGTCCGAGTTTTTCTCTTGGATTGCTTGGTGTTCACTACTAGCAGAACCGAGCTTTCACAAATCTTCACACAATCTGATTTTGCGAGTTTTTGGGTATATATACAGTCCGAGTTTGAGGAAGATTGACTGCTGGCCTTTACCATCTAAACAGTCCGAGTTTTGTACCTGTACAGTCCAAGTTTTGATGCTTAAACAATGATTTAGTTGATGGATAAACCAAGCCTGTACAGTGATTTCCTTGAGGTTAAAAACAGTCTGAGGTACAGTCCGAATTCTTGAAGTCTTCTACAATATACACAGCCCCAAGTGAGTCCTTGACATGCACTGATCAAGGTATGTATGTACAGTTTTCAGTCAAATGTGTGAACAGTATTGATTGTATGTACAATGATGTACAATAAATACAATGGTATATTGATGTGTGAAGTAAGTCCATTGTGATTTATATGCCATGAAATGATGACGCATTCCTATGCACACCTACATACTCTATGATGTACACTCTATGATAATAATGCATGATATGCTATGATGATGCATGTTACACTATGATGAACACTCTATGATGATGATGCATGCTACACTCCTATACAATATGATGTGCATGCATGCTATGGTGTGATGATACTCTCCTATGCACTATGATGTACACTTGATGTTCATTATGTATACACAATGATGATGTATATTTGATGAGGATGCATACCCTATGACGATGATGCATACCCTATGATGATGATGCATGCTTATACACTATGATGATGCGTGCCTTAAGTTCAGTAAAAGCAGAGCAGAAATACTTGTTTAGTGATTTGTATGATGAAGTGTACAATGATGTCTCTAAACAATGTGTGGCAGTGAAATGACATATCAGTATACAGTGATGACTTGGCAGTGATTAGAGAGCAGAGGTTATCAGCACCAAGTTCAGTGATTGGTTTTGACAAGTCCACAGGTTCAGTCCTTTTCTTCTTCGGGGTGGTAGGGCGGTGCTAGGGCTCACAATCTTGTGAGTTAAGCTGTTGCAGCTGACAAAGTCTAAGGGGTTGTAGCCCCTTCCAGTTGTAGCTGGAAAAGTTGTATTAAATTTGTTACCCCAGTTGTTGTTGGGCCAAATTTATTTTTAAAAAGGCTTCTGTGGTTTTACCCCCAGGACTTGGGTTTCCACGTCAAAATATTGTGTACTGTGCATCTTGTTATTTTCATGTACATTGATGATATGCTATGATTGGTGATTAGCAACTTGCTCTTGATTAAACATTTTATAATTGTGAAAATACTGATTCACCCCCCCTCTCAATATTTCAACAGCATTATCAAAGATACATTGGTACAAAAGTATAATGTGAATTGTAGAATATATCAGTCACTAAGACAGTAGTGATTATCCATTTGTTTAGGTATCCATTACAAACTTTATATAATTTGCATAAGAAACACTTAAACAAGGCCTGAAATAAAGAAATAATAGCAGCAATATTGTATTTCAGAGTTCAAACAATGACCGCGTTTCAACATAAGTGTGCATATGATGTGCAAACACAAAGTGAGCACATAAGTTTTGATAATAACGCAAAAGTGAAGGTGTGAACAATCCTCTTTGAAATGCAAATCAAACCAGCAGTCATGGAACTAATTTACCATTGTTTATTTGTTTGTATGCAGGGGTTAAAGGGGCAGTCACAGAGAAAGAAGGCACAACAGGCCCTAATTAGGGAGGGCTGCCACTGTAAGGGCAGCCCTAAAAGCTGGGATTTAGGGGTGGATAACATCCTACAGGGCAGACCTAGGGTAAAAGAGGAAAGGGAGCAGGTCGAGCTTTTAGGGAGGGCCTGAAATTTTAGGGTGCGGAAATTTAGGCGCTGGAAATTTAGGGCATGGAATTTTAGGAATGTTCGAAATTTTAGGGCGCAGAATTTTAGGTCCCGAACATTTAGGGCACAAAATTTTAGGGCCCGAAATTTTAGGGCGCCGAATTTTAGTGCCCAAAAATTTAGGTCGTTGAATTTAGGGCTCAAAATTTTAGGAGCCGAAAATTTATTGAGGCCCTAAATTTGCCAAAATTTTGATTTCTATGAAATTTTACAAATTTTAGGGTTTTTTAGATGCAAAATGCAGACTTAAAACTAACCTAGAACTAACCCTAGAAACTAGGTTTTGAAAAAGAGAAAGGTTTGGGACAAAGAGAACAAAACCCTAGCAAAACCCTACCCTAACCTAGGGCATCTAAGGAGTGACTAACCTACCTCTAGAGAAGCTTAGCCTAGGTTTTACGACTAACCCTAAAGTCCTAAGGTTCTATTATCCACTATTTTGTACAATAGTTGAACTTCCTATTGAGCCGCCAGTTATCGAGCATGATGAATGCTCATCTCCAGAGTTCAGAAGTTCAGTGTGCTCCATAGTTAGCCAGTTTTGGGCTAAACTTTTTATTTTTTGTAAAAACATGTTCATACCCCCTTGGGGAAATTGTAAAAAATGTCCTAGCATTTAAATTTTTACAAAAGGGTCGGCTTCTTGGACTTGAGCATCAAGCAGACTAGCCTAAAGTGTTTTTTCCCTTGATTATTATTGGTTGTTGAACAAACGACTAATGATTTCTGAGTTTTCACTCACACCTCCAAAGTTGGGGTAGTTGTCTTGGTGTTTCGCCCTTAGGAGGTTATTAGAGCTTTCGTGTTAGTGTTTTTCAACATGCTAGGAATTCTGTTTGAGTCGTATGAACATGTACTAGAGTTTCGTTTGATTCTGAGAAAAAATAATTTTTCCGTTTTTTAAGCCATTTTTTAATGGTTTAATTGGAAAAATTCAAAATGTAAAAAAAGAATGATCCGGAGTCCGTTTTTGGCATGGTTGCGCTGATTTCCAAGCCCGAAGCAGCATCTTTACCCCATGTGCCACTTTCGTTATGTTTCGGCCAGCTGAAGCATCCCAAAAGACATCATTCGGCTAACTAAGCATCAGTGGCGTTTTAATGCTAAACTTGGACAAAATGCACCAAAGTCAAAATTTATAAAAAAAATAGTGAAAAGGTGACTTGGCATGTGGGCCATATGGAGTTACGACCCTCTTCAAGTTACATGGCATCCAAACTTTGGTTTAAAGCATGGTTACGAATTAATGTAAGAGAAGAAAGTGACGTGAGGGAGAAAGCACTCACGCTAGTATGAAGTGATGAGTGGGATGGGGTGGACCCCTCTGCACTTAAAACATATTATTTTAAAACCTTGGTACGGTATTATTCCATTACATGCTAGTAGTGCAAGTGAGTGGTTAAGGGACGGTGACGTCAACCACTTGGACTCACGCTAAACCAAAGATGGGGTTGTGCCAATGTGTAAAGAGAAGTGGACCCCTCTCCGCGCATTTAATAAAAAAAGGGATGTGGCGTATGTTATGTTAGCGAGCCTTATGTTGAATAAATTCAATCCTTCGTCATCATTTATTTTCTCATTCATGCCAAGCTGCCATACCATTCTCACGTGGAAGAAAGCTCACGCATAGTTGAAGGACGCCGATTTTGATTGGTTGTGTTGGCAATTTCTCGTCAATCCAAGCTTGGAGCTCATGCCAATGTGCCGTACAATCGCATGAGATCAGGGAGACTCGCTTGTTTGGTGGTGTTGTGTTGGCACTTGTTGGGTGAAGAGGACCAATTCCTCTTCACCTCAACTCTGTTTAACTCAATCTTCAATTCATTTCAACCTCAGTCACACTCAGCGTGATCTCTGGTTCATTAATTCCCCCCTGGGGTTCGATTTTTGTATAAGTAGAGGTGCTTTGCGCTCTCTTCAAGATGGATATTTTGGGCAAACTTACTCTGCCAGATTGTAATTATGTTATAGCTTTTTGCTATTGGAAATAAAGTGACTTTGGAGGTCCATATGGTGTGTTGATTCTTGTCATGGGAAGTGCTTCATCTGTATCAAGGTGATTTTGTTTGTGTTTATTACTTACATTTCACTATTTTGATCAAATTGTTAGCTTAGAAGGCTTTATTAAGTCCATAGGGTGGGTATTTGAGTTCAATTTGTCCATTTATGCTAGGTTTATGTGATTTGGAAGGAGTAGACTGCAGTCGGAAATACTTATACTCTTCTAATCCCATTTTGCTTTAAATACAATATTTGATCAAGATGTGTTTGTAAGTGGTTTCTTGTGCAGATCTCCCAGGTTTGAATAGAAGTTTGAGCTCAATTGCTTCTCTCATCTCTTCAAAAGACCTATTTTTTCTGACATTATGTGCATTTCAGGGCCTCCTAAAGTCGATCTCAAGCCTCAAAAAATTCGGCAAGAGGCACTAGTTCGAGGATCCATCTCTCAAAACTAAATCTTAAAACTCGGTTACTTGCTACCTTGGAAGCCCTAAACCTCCTCCTTTCGTTTTTGGCCTCCTACCTTCTCCTTTGCTCTCGTCTCCCTCCTTCTAGCTTCGTTTTTCTTTTAAGATCTCCTTTCTCCTAGCTCTCGTCCCTCCTCAAGTTTGGCCTTCCATCCCTTCTGTTTTACCTATAGAATTGTTCAAGCTTCCTCCTTTTCGTCCCCCCTTGAGCATTTCAAAAAAAAAATCACAAAAAGCAACAAAGGTTATTGGGTTAAGATTTAGTTTTGTCTCAATTTTAAAAGATTAAATAGTTGGATCTCTTTCCATTGTATGCTTTTTCCATTCGTAGATCTCACAATCACATTCCTTTGAAAAAGTGGCATTAGATTTTACGTACTTGTTGCAATCTTAGAATCTAGGGTAGTTTCATTTTTTTTATTGATTTTTAGCTAATGCCTAATGGGTGCTTTGAGATGACTTGTCTTGTGCAGGTATTTGAAGGACACAAGAACCAAAAGGCTAGATACAAGCAAGTTTTGATCCCAAGGAGCTAGATCTAAAACAAAGAATTATTTCAAGAAGAGAAGCCATTTACACCCAACAAGGAACAAAGCTTCACAAATACCAAGGAAATCCAAAACTCAAAGTCCAAACTCATCTTTCTCCTTTGTATAAGCCCTCAAAAGGCTTTAGCTTCATTTCATTAGTTGCATTTCCATTTTAAGGGTTGAATCCCCTCATTTTGTACTGGATTAATAAAATAAGGCTAAGTGGGATAAAGCCTCCCATAGTTGGTTTTTCTTCCCCATTTGGGGGAAGAGTGTCTTCTGTGTTCTTAGCTTAAATTTGCTTTAAGTATTTAGAATAGTTTCATTTGTGCTTTGAACACTAATTGTTAGTTTAGTTTGTTTTTCTTTCCTTAGCTTAGTTTATTTTTGCAAGTAGCTTAGCTTCATTTTTATTGTAGAATACTAAATTGCTAGATTAGTTCATTTTGCAAGTAGTACATTAACTATTGAGGCATTTGTTTAGCATTTATTTGAGCTATTCACTTGTGTTTCCTTGTTTAAAATTTATAAATCTTTAAAAGGAACCAAGACTCTTGAACTTTGTCATAAAACGAAGTCAAGAGCACTCTCTATCGGAGAACATCTGTTTTGCACTTTTACTGCATTTAGTCAAAGACTCTTGAACTTTGTCATAAGACGAAGTCAATAGCACTCTCTGTCGGAGAGGTTCATTGTGCTTTAATTAAAATTTGCCACTCACATCCCCTTTCTAAAATTTATTTCGTTGCTTTCCATCACCAAGTATGCTCTTCCAACCCTAAAAAGTTGGATTATTACTCAGAACGATGATTGGATTTGTTAATCTTACAAGTGATAAACATAATAAAATCTTCACCCCCATAAACCAACGAACCGACGGTGTTTCGAGAGATACTCAGGTAGTGGGGAAATTCCTACTAGTGGCGCCAGAAATCATCGTTGTCATAGAGTTCTAGCTTGCTGGTTAAATCCACTGGACACCTAGCCTAGAATACTGGACGGTCCACCTAGCCTAGAATACTAGACGGTCCGTCAGGTCACCAAGGGGAGCCTCTGAAGGTATACTTTTCCGGTTGGACTCATACCTTGCTTTTTTAGCCTTAATAATCAAGATCACTAAAACTCATAAAATCAACCAAGATAATTTGCACAACATTCTCACCAACATTATTCTGAGACTTGTATCTTCAGCATTCCCAAGCACTACACATTTTGACTCCATTTGGCACTGGTCATTTTGAACTTTCATATATTAAATAATCTGGGCCATTTGTCCATTGGGAATCTGTTTAAGTTATTATCTATCTGTGGATGCCATTTTATTGTACAAGTCTTCATTATATTGTTTATCTACAATGTTGTATCTACAACGTGGATTGCTCTTATCTTGTGTTTATCTCATTCATTACAAAAACTGTGATCTCATTAAAAAACTCCTAAACAACACCCATCCGCATCCGCAACCATAAAAACACTTAAAAAACATAGAGCCATAGACAACTCTTTGTAGGGACTACCCCCCTTGGCTTCGTTAGGAGTTTGCCTAAACGGAGGAGCTGGGATTCAGGTGACAGTACCTGGCTCATTGCTTGCCCCCAAGGACACACCTCTCCCACTTGTAGTGAGGAGACAGCTTTCGAAAGATTTATGTTGCTGGTGTGCATCTCGACGGACAACGGGTTCTAACCCTAGAAGGACGTACTTCTACAACCAAGGTAACTAAGACTTGACGAAGGATCTAGCCAAGACAAAAGCAACCCTAATGGCTACCATTCCATCCATAAACATAAATCATTCATCAACAACTAACAAAGAGAGATCAAGCAAACCTTCAAAACACTCCTTGTGCAAGTGATTAGCCAACAAATCAGAGCATCACCTTTGTAAGACCATTGAACCAGAGAATACTTCAAGAATTTGTCATCAAAACCCAGAAAACATCTTCCTCAAGAGGAGGCGCCTCACTTCAAAGAGCCCTAGTTGGGTAGAATAAGTGCATAGTGTTTTATCCCACTTGTCTTATGTAAAAATGAAGTGAGGAGATCTATTTATATGATCTCACACTTTTTACAAAAATATCCAGGTCGACATGCCTTTAAAATGTCAACTTAAAATTAAAACAAAATAATAATAAAATATAGCCATAATGTAGGCTCAAGGTAGGCTACCTGGGGTAGTTTCCCCCTAGATGCCAAAATTTGCTAAATTAAGCGAATTACTTCGAACGAAAGGCTAGAGTGAACTGGAGGGAGAGCGTTATATGTAATATCCCAAACACTGATATTCTCTAATGTTCTACTGTAGTGCTGACTCGCACACTCAATCTCATACAAAAATACGAAATAATTGGGCATGCAAACTTGCCATGCAAAAATGCCCTAAAATGTAGTTGAATTAGGGTCAGGGTTTATATAGAGAAATTAACACTTACCACTGATATCCCGATTGATAATGACTCCAGAGATATCTGCATGCATAAAGATCCGGATAGGTGGGTTAGTAGTGCTCCTTTCCTCCTCCGGTGTTACCACCCCGCAGTACCGTAAGCACCCTCCAGGCTGAAGGTGACGTTTTTTAGGAGGAGAGGTCAGATCAGGCTGAAACTTCGTGAGCTTGTCCGTCTGCTAATGCCGGAGAGATAGACTGTCACATGCAGAGGTTTGGCAACCTCTAAGTGCCCTAGCGAATTGATCTGTGGTTCTGCTACTCACGCCCCCCAAGCTCTTTGTTTGTTGATAGTTGCTCCAGATGAGCAAACTAATGGCTGATAATCACTGTATGTCGTAGGATAGGCTTGTTGAGAAAGATGAGGCTGACATGCGGAGGAAAGATTGGGTTCTGTGGTTCCAGCAAATCCTTCAGTGGTTTCCCCGCTACTTCCGGCTGCAAAACGTGGATCTGTCAATAACCCTTCGGAATGTGTTGGATCTCCGAATACTGAAGTATATGATGAATGTTGTGGCTAAACCTGGATGATCTATCCCAATAAGAGACTAGAGCAGATATCTCACTGCCGAACCCTCGCTAGCTGAAGACATCGTCTCCAACCCAACTATCGCAGTTGCACGTTGTGCTGCTGCTCGAAACTCCAAAATCAATCAACAATAATAATAGATAGCCTCTTTAGTGTAATCACCCTCTTAAATAGAACTTCATGCGCTTTTAGGGTTCGCATGTCACTTTTAGGGTTTAGGCTTCGCATTTGCATGCATGCAATTCTAATTTGTTGTTGACTTTTAAGCCTAAAGAAATAAGGTTTCTTTTATCCGACTAATGACTCAACACTGTATGAATGTCCTGTCCTACTCTAAGTATCAAATGCCCTCAATCAATTCCCTCTCATGCAGTACCCGCTCGAACCTATGGGAATTAAGTAGGTTAGCGGGTGTTTTGGATGCTTAATTAGAGGGGGACATTATAGTCCTCCCCGCTTGAAATTGCTTGTCCTCAAGCAACTGCAAACTAGGATGCTGCAATACCTGCTCTCCTTCCCATGTGGCATCCTCCATAGGTAATTCCTTCCATTTCACCAGATACTCTCGAATCACCCAGTTTCGAAACTTCCTTTCCCGCACCTGTAGGATTCTCTCTGGAATCAGTACCAGCAGCCCTTCATCATCTAAGGGAGGTAACTTAGTGGATGGAGCAATGTGTTGTCCTAATGTTTTCTTGAGACTGGATACATGAAATACATTGTGAATCTTGCTTTCCTCCGGGAGTTCTAGCTCATAAGCTACCTCTCCAACCTTTTGTATTACCTTGTAAGGCCCGTAGAAGTGAGGTTTTAGTTTTTCTGCTCCTTTCTTCTTGAGGGAAGATTGCATGTATGGTTGTAGTCGTAAGTATGCCAGATCTCCTACCTCGAAGCTCCTCTCAACCCTATATCTATCTACGTATAGTTTATGTTTATTCTGTGCTGCCTGTAAGTTCTCCCTTAGGACCTTATGTATATCCTGACTGTCTTGTATGCAATCTTTGGCCTTGGGTGCTCTGCTGTCTCCAAAAGCTATATCTGTGAAGCTCAGTGGCTCATAGCCATACAATGCTTTAAAAGGTGTCATCCAGATAGACATAAGGTAGGTGGTATTGTAGCAGTATTCCCCTAAGTGTAGCCACTTAATCCATGTCCTTTGTTGGCCTGCTACATAATTGCGCAGATATCCTTCAACCCACTTGTTGACAATCTCTGTCTGCTCGTCGCTTTGTGGGTAATAACTCGTACTTGTAGCGAGTTTTGTCCCTACTAACTTGAATAGCTCCTCCCAGAAGGCACTGGTGAATTTACTGTCCCGATCATTGACAATGGTCTTAGGTAGCCAATGTAGTCTGAAGACCTCCCTGAAAAATAACTCGGCTACCTGTGCTGCTGAATAATCGGATGAGATAGCAAAGAAATGAGCAAATTTGGTCAATCGATCTACCACGACATATAAGCAGTCTCGTCCCTGTACCTTGAGCAACCCTGTAATGAAGTCCATGGAAATACTTTGCCACTTCTGCTCTAGAATTGGTAGTCGATGAAGTAACCCCGCCGGATGAATGTGCTCGATCTTGTTTTGCTGGCAGATGTTGCATTCCCGAACGTGCTGCATAACTTCCCCTTTGAGGCCCTTCCATGAGAACCTCTATCGGATCTGCCTGTAGGTCTTCAAGAAACCCTGATGTCCTTATAATGGTGAGTCATGTGATGCATGTATGATCTTCCTTTTTAAGGCGAATTCTGGGACGAGGTATATCTTGCCCTTGTAATAGATGATGTCATCTATAATTATGTACATGTCGTCCTGAATCTGTCCATCCATTAACTCGCAAGCAAATTTGTTTTTGTAGTACTATACTAAAAGAAGAGACCTCCAATCTGTGGATATACTCATGAGAGATAATGAAGCGAGTCGTCTGGATAATGCATCAGTTACTACATTGTTCTTACCCTTCACATACTCTATCTCGAAATCATAAGCCTGCACCATACTGACCCATTTCTGTTGGCGCTCATTCAACTCCTTTTATTCCAAGAAGTACTTGAGGCTATTATGATCTGTCTTGATTTTGAACATGCTGCCCACCTGGTACTATCGGAATTTGGTGAGAGCATGTAAGATGGCTAGCATCTCCTTGTCATATATGGAGTAGTGGCGCTCATAGTTTTTCAGTTTTCTGCTCTCAAATGCAATCGGGTGATGGTTTTGGATCAGTACTGCCCCTAGTCCTTCTCCTGACGGCTGACGCATCACATTCCACTACAAACGGCTGTGAAAAGTCTGGTAGTGCCAAAACCGGGCAAGAACTCATGATGACTTTCATTTCCTCAAAGGTTTTTTGTGCCAAATCGGTCCATGTGAATGCCCCCTTCTTAGTGAGATTGGTGAGTGGTGCAGCGAATTGGGAGACCCCCTTAACATACCTTCGATAATATGTGCAAAGGCCTAGGAAGCCTTTTAGTTTAGTAATTGTCTTTGGCGTGGGCCAATCCCTGATAGCTCGAATTTTCTCCATATGAACTTGTACCCCTTCTGCACTGATGATGTGCCCTTGATACAACATCTCCTTCATGCCAAATTCACACTTAGACATCTTTGCTTAAAGCGAGTGCTCTTCTAGAATGCTCAATACTTTGTCTAAATGTTTCAGATGCTCCTCCCACGTTTTGTTGTAAATCAAAATATCATCAAAGAATACTAGCAAATACTTACATAATTGAGCTCTGAAAGTATGGTTCATGCACGACTGGAAGGTGGCTGGAGCATTGGTGAGTCCAAAAGGCATGACCAAAAACTCATAGTGACCATAGTGGCAACGGAAAGTTGTTTTGGAAATGTCTTGATCCCTTACTTGGATTTGGTGGTACCCTGAGCCAAGATCAATCTTTGAAAAGTATTTGGCACCCCACAGCTCGTCCATGAGTTCATCAATCCTAGGAATGGGATACCTATTTTTTATGGTCTTTTTGTTGAGTGCTCTGTAATCGATGCACATTCGCAATGTGCCATCCTTCTTCTTAACTAAGACCAATGATGATGCAAACGGACTAGAACTGGGTTGAATATATCCTAGTTCTAGTAATTCCTTGATCGTCTTCTCGATCTCATCCTTATATCTTTTTGGATGTCTGTAAGGAGTGGTGATGATTGCCTGTGTCCCCTCATCCAGCTCATTGATATGCTCAAATCCTGTCTGGCGGTCTACCTGCTGGAAGATCCCAAAATACCTTTTCGTGCTTCTGCAATAAGGCTTGAATATCTGTTGGGTGTTGGGTGTTGTTCTCTGGAGGTTTCCTAAAGGTGACTAAACATTATGTTGACCATTCTATGTCATCCTGCCTGAGTACTGCCTCCAATCTCTGTGAAGAGACTGGTTTTGGGGGATAAGTGTTCATGCCCCTCAAAACTGCTCGTTTCCCATCTGGTCCCTGGAATTACATTTCCATTGCTCGGTAGTCTGTAGTATATTTCCCTATTGAATAAAGCCATTGAACGCCTAATACTACATGTGTATCTGCCACATCCACTACATAAAATGAATNTAGTTTTGAAATCCAATAATTGCACTCCATGCTATAGTTTTTGGCTACTGCTACAGTAAATCCCTCAAACTTCTCTGTCGGAATACCCCTCTTGGCCACCCATGCTGCATCAATGAAATTGTGGGTTTCTCCCCCATTAATCAATACTCCCATTCTGTGGCCCTGTACTATTCCCCTTACCCTGAGAATATGGAATCTAGGTACTCCAGATAACGTAGCAATAACTCTCTCTGGTGTATCACCCTGGAGTGACTCCTCCTTTGTTGCCTGCAATTCTTCTGTTGTTTCCTGCTTGTAGTCCTCCCCTTCACTGTCTAAATATACCTCTATGTAGTGGGCTTCGGCCTTTCCTGAGCATCCGTGTCTTGGAACCCATGGTTCCTGACAAGTAAAACACAATTTCTTCCCTCTCAAGTCTTTCCTAATGTCATCGTCTAACCATGTTTTCTTCGGTAAGTCCTGCTGTAAAGGTTTCTTGTCCTTGTCCCTAACTGGAAAGTTGGTCTTGAGTGGGAACTTGTTCTTCGGGACTGAACCTTGGAGATCTCTGGCTCGGCTGATGGCATCCTGTAGAGTGGAGGGTTTGTAGGCTTTAACCCACCCCCGTAGTGGCTCTATCAAGACCTCAGTAAACAACATAGTTAACCTGCTCTTCGACACATCTGTCACCATAACAGCTATCCTCTGGAACTCTAAGATGAAGGCCTCGGTGCTACCTGTCTGCTTGAGTTGAGCCAACTCTCTGAAAAGTATCTCTGAATCTTTCCCGTCAAACCACTCCATGAGTTTCTGAATGAACTCACTATAGGAGTTGATGGTGTTGTGACACAATGTCACTAATCCATGGTACCACCACTCATGAGCCTCTCCGTCCAGGTCGAGTGTAGCCAATTTAATGGCATTTGTCTCTGTCATGGGATTGAGTTGGAAATAGGTATCCAACTTCTGAACCCATATCCTCGTTGAACCTCCGTGAGCCCCATCAAAGCTTGGGATGGTCAACCTGCCCAAGGTTTTCTACAAATCATAGTTATGATTGAATCCCTTGTTGAAATTCCTGGGCATTATCCTACTCTTCATGTTGCAAAAATCCGAAAAAACATGGCTGCATGAAACTCATCCCCTAAGTCCTTGTATTCCTACAAATAGGCCCCAAAGGGTTCCCTAGGCTCTACCTACATGACTGAACCTGCTACTGCATCTACCAAGAAGTGAGGCATAGTAGGCCTGCTGGAAGGTCTGTTATATATGTGGGGTGTGTTCTGCATATTGGTGTATGCATGTTTCCCACTACTGCTTGTAGACCCTGTATCTACCGCTGAGAGAGGTGTACTGCTATTACCTGGTTCTAGTTTTGTCGATAATCTGTTGATTGCATTAAGTACGTCCTTTTTCCCTTTGGCTAAGTCTTGCAATGCGCTTACTAGGTTGCGAAACTCCATTCTATCCTCATTTTCTCTCGTTCATTTTCCCCTGTCAGAGTGCAAACCTGTTGGGTCCATGTCTGAGTTGGTATCTTCTAGTTGGATATCCTCAAACTCCTCTGTGTACCTACTCCTTCTACTATAGGTTACAAAAGTGTCATCTTCTGTATTCATCTACTTCTCATGTTCAAGTCCACAGCTGGCAAGGAGCATGCTCTGATACCACTGTAATATCCCAAATACTGATATTCTCTAATGTTCTACTGTAGTGCTGACTCGCACACTTAATCTCATACAAAAATACGAAATAATTGGGCATGCAAGCTTGCCATGCAAAAATGCCCTAAAATGTAGCTGAATTAGGGTTAGGGTTTGCAGAGAGAAATTAACACTTATCACTAATATCTCAGCTGATAATGACTCCAGAGATAGCTGCATGCATAAAGATCCAGATAGGTGGGCTAGTAGTGCTCCTTTCCTCCAGTGTTATAGCCCCGCAGTATCGTAAGCACCCTCTAGACTGAAGGTGACGTTTTTGTAGGAGGAGAGGTCAAATTAGGCTGAAACTTCGTGGTCTTATCCGTCTGCTGATGCCGGAGAGATAGATTGTCACATGCAAAGGTTTGGCAGCCTCTAAGTGTCCTAGCGAATTGATTTGTGGTTCTGCTGCTCACGCCCCCCAAGCTCTTTGTTTGCTGATAGCTGCTCCAAATGAGTACACTGATGGTTGATAATCATTGTATGCCATAGGATAGGCCTGCTAAGAAAGAGGAAGCTGACATGCGGAGGAAAGATTGGGTTTTGTGGTTCCAGCGAATCCTTCTGTGGCTTCCCAGCTACTTTCGGCTGCAAAACGTGGATCTGTCAATAACCCTTCGGAATGTGTTGGATCTCCGAATACTGAAGTATATGATGAATGCTGTGGATAAACCTGGATGATCTATCCCAATAAGAGACTAAGGCAAATATCTCACTACCGAACCCTCCTTAGCTGAAGACACCGTCTCCAACCCCAACTGTCGCGGTTGCACGCTGTGTTGCTACTTGAAACTCCAAAATCAATCAACAATAATAATAGATAGCCTCTTTAGTGTAATCACCCTCTTAAATAGAACTTCATGCGCTTTTAGGGTTCGCATGTCACTTTTAGGGTTTATGCTTCGCATTTGCACGCATGCAATTCTAATTTGCTGTTGACTTTTAAGCGTAAAGAAATACGGTTTCTTTTATCCGACTAATGACTTGGCATTGAATGAATATCCTGTCCTGCTCTAGGTATCAAATGCCCTCAGTCAATTCTCTCTCATGTAGTACCCGCTCGAACCTATGGGAATTAAGTAGATTAGCAGGTGTTTTGGATGCTTAACTAGAGGGGGACATTACATTATACCCTATCTAACCCCTAGAATGCTGTAAAATCTCTCAACGCTCTCCTCAAAGTAGCAAGAAGCCTTGGCGTGGAGGACATCTTCCTCCAAGGAAATAAGACTAGGGAGAGAAGGCGCCAACTTTTAGAAGGGCCAAGAGGGTGTCCTAAGTGGCAATGAAGGGAGACGAATGTATCGCAGCCGAAGCAAAGGCCACCAGAGCAAGCAAATAAGATATGGGGCCATGTGACCCAGTGATCAACCCCTAGGAGCCTCGGACACCAACCCCGGTGTTAAAAACCCCAACAAAGGGCAGTCAACAGTCCCATTAAGCCATAGTACTCCTAAAGGAAGGACCAAAGGGCCCAGTCATGATCACCATTGCTCGATAACACCCCTCCTGGTCAAAAAAAATTGGCTCTCTCTTCCTAGGGCACATCTGAAGGTGTGTTGGGTACAGATGCAACGTAATAGAGTCAGTCGGTTCTTCCTTTGGTAACTCCCTCTGAACTGCTGGAGGGGGAGATGATCTCATCTCTTCATTGTCATCAATCTCCATGCCAGATCCTCTTCCTGTTCGGATAACCATTTGTTCTTCAAAGGACACATCCCTGCTGACTTCGATTTGCTTCGATCCTAGAATGTAAATTTTGTAGGCCTTGGAAGACTCACTGTATCCCACGAAAGTCCCCTTCTTTCCTGAAGGCTCCAGTTTTGTCCTTTTCTCTTTGGGCACATGTATGTAGACTAGACAACCAAAGATACGAAGGTGGCCCACTTCTGGCTTCACTCCTATGAAGGCTTCTTCGGGGTTCATGTTCTTCAAGATTATATGAGGGCATATGTTTTGTACATAGACAGTTGTTATGGAAGCTTCTGCCACAAGAACATCGATAGACTCTGGTCATGTATCATGGCTTTGGCTGCCTCCACAATTGTTCGATTCTTCCTTTCAACAACCCCATTTTGTTGAGGGTTGTAGGGAACTATAAGCTCCCTCTTAATTCCTGCTCCTTGCAGAAATCATTAAACTATGTGGATGTGTATTCTCCACCATTGTCTGATCTCAAAGTATTGATCCTCTTTCCTGACAGATTCTCGACTTGTGCTTTGAATTCTTTGAACTTGTTGAGCACTTCCTCGGATTCCTTGGTCTTGAGAAAGTAAATCCATGTCCTCTGTCAGTGGTCGTCAATAAATGTTACATAGTAGTTGTAACCTCCCAACGAAGCAACAACCATAGGTGCGAGTCAGAGTACACTAGATCCAATATATCCTTGGATCTGCTCTCACTATTCGAAAAGGATCCCTTGGTATTCTTGCCAAGTGTGCATCCCCTGCAGACTCCGTCATGGTCCAAGTGAAGTGCTGCTAAACCCATCACAATATTTCTTAATGCTAGGAGAGCTCTATAGTTGATGTGAGCTAATATTTTGTGCCATAGCTCACCCATGTTGGTGGAGTCATGAACTAGTACTTGAGCTGGTGGAGTGCTCAATCGGTACATGCTCAACTCTCTTACTCCAATTTCTTTCACTACTCCCATCATCTCCAAGTACAACACGGAGATGAGATTCTTTCTCAACTATTTCAGAAAGGTTTTCTTTATATTCAGTCATATGCCTAGAAGCACCACTATCTATGAGCCAAGTGTCACCAGTGGTGGGAACAGTACCCGATAGTGCTGATATGAAGAAAAATTATGTACGATCTTCATTTCTTTGCTTCTTGTGATGATGACCTTCTACATCAGTTGTTGAAGCTTCATGCTTCCTCTTGCTTGAGCTTGAACACTTGTTTGCATAGTGACCATATTTCTTGCACCTGAAGCAATGTACTTGCGATAGATCCTTCTTCTTTACTTGTTGCGCTAAAGAAGGGCTTAGTCTTCTATCTTGATGCTTATGGTTGTGAAATTTTCTTCCCTTTCCCTTACCTTTCTTGGCATGGACCATCAATGCTTGATTCTCCTTAGGTTGAGTACCATGAAGTCTTTGTCTTGTTGCAATCCTTGCCTCTTCCTAAGTGCAATATGCCCATTATCTATCAAATTTGGGCAACTTGGTGCGTCCACTAATAGTTTGGATGAAAGATTCCCAAGATGGTGGGAGCCCATTTAGCGCAGTCATGACAAGCTCCTTATCTTCAATAGGTTTTCCACTGCATCTCAACTTGTCCCTAAGTTCTGTGATCCTCATGCAGTATGAGAAAATTGATCCAGAGTTTGTCATCTTCATGCTCGATCGTTGGTTCCTCGATGTGAGAGTCACATTGATGCCACTGTGCTCAAATAGCCTCGTTAGGGTTTTGAACATCTTCCTAGATGTCTTCTTTTGTGAACTTTGAGGAACCAAGTGGTCTTTGACTGAGTCCACTAGTAATCTCCTAGCTCAAGCATCATTCTTCCTCCACTGGGGCTTGTCTTCTTCAACTTCTCGTTCTAGAACCTTCTCATTGACAAGCTTCAAGAGATCATTTCCTTCCAGGATGAGAAGAGCTCTAGACTTCCAAGAGATGAAATTTGTGGCCCCATCAAGACGATCTTCAACCTTCATTCCAATCATCTTGTCTGCAGATCTGAAACAGAAACCCCTCTTGCAGGAGTTATGTCAAACATGAATTTAGGAATTTAGTGAAACTGACCTCATAGCTAGATGCGCACTGTTAAGGCGAGTTGAGAGAAGGTGAGGTCGAGCCAAATTTGTGGACGAATCAGCACAAAACTTGAAACCCTAATTTCTGCAGCAACAGTAGAATTAGGTCAAAAAATGAAACTTCTCAGAATTTGATTTTTCCTTCACCAAAAGATGCACCTTCCCTAGAGCGAAGTTTCCACAGCTTTTTATACGTTGAATTGATGAGGGAAAGCCTTAGAAGGTCAAACCCTAGTTTCTGGCAATCGCCTCTTCTAAAACCATAGTGGAAAAAATCGTCGATTTTTCGGCGATTGTTAGTTTTTGATAGCTCGGTGGCACTCCTGCATCAGGTGCCTAGGTGCAGGGGTCATTAACTTGGAGTCTCATTTATATTCTTAAAGTGACTTTAGTAATGTGTTTTTATTAAAGTACCTTTTTGATGTGACTTTATGATTTAAAAGTGAGTTGCACTTTATTATGTTTTTAAAGTGACTTTAAGTCATAAAGTGTACTTTTAAATATTTAGGGTAATATGACTTTTCAAAAAGGAAAAATTTGTTGTAAAGTTCACTTAGGAGATTTAAGTGAGTGAGAGATTAGATCCTAGCCATAGATCTCTTGGCCAAGATCTAATCTCGTCCATTGAAGGTGAAAAGTCATGAGAATAACCCTAATAGGGTAAATAAAGTGCATGAGACTTCATTTGGCACATAATCCAAAAGAGAGTTTTGGTGAGAAAAGGAAGAGGCACGATTTACAAGAGAGAGCTATTTCCTTCTGGGCGCAAATTTCAAGAAAGGTATTTTGGAGCAGTGGAGCAGAGATAGAAGAGAAGAACGGTGCATTTTTCAGATGAAAAGCGGGGCACCCACTTCCAGAATGACTGCCGAGTTAAATGCAGTTTGTATAGCACTGAAAGGGGCGCACTTTTGAAGGTAGAAAGTGAGCATGCTTCCCGAGAAAAATCAGACATTGATACAGATCGTACAGTGGCTGTTGAAGGTGGCCGTACTGCTGTAGAGTGGTGTCCATACTGTCATTTGTTGGCACAGTTACCGAGGTTGAAGATTTAGTGTTGAAACTGGAGTTAGTGCTGCTGAAAAAGACTGTACAGTGTACCTTTTTACATGACAGCAGCATTGCTGAAGCAGTAAGTGTACTGAAATCACGGTAGCTTGCTGAGACAGAAGATAGAGAAGGTCGTAGACATTAGTTTTTGCAGAAGAGCACTATTTTGAGAATGGTGGACTGTGGTACTTGTAAGTACTGTGTAATTAATGCTGAACATTTAGTGCTGTACATTTCCATGTAAAACTTTCTTCTGAAGCTCCACAATAAAATTACTCTCTTACTGGTTTTCCCCAAAGTGTGGGGTTTTTTCCAGGGTCTAATTTGACCAAAATACTGTGTCTTAAAATGTTTTACAGTCTGCTGACTTTGAGTTAATTTACCGCTGCAAAGTTTACTTAGTTACAGTATATCAGCTTACAGAGACATGAAATTTACATGCATGTGATATGTGTTTGGTTTTATGAATGTTGAAGACTGATATCAGAGTTAAGCTAAGTGTTTGGGCTGAGTTTAGCTCAGATTTTCAACATGGTATCAGAGTTGGGGCTCTGAGATTTCAGTAGACTGTTGGGCAGCAGAGAAGTGCTAATTTTTTTTTATGCTAGTGCATGTGAAGTAACAGCTGTCTGTTAATTTTTTTCTGAGAGTGAGCAGAGAAGTGCTTGTTCAGTACAGCTGATATTTTTTGGTCAAAGAAGGCAGAGTGTGCCTTGTTGGAAAAAGAGCAGAAGAGAATGATGGCTTGCATCCGATTTGAAGATAGGTTGGAAGGGATTTCCAACTACTTACAGTGGAAAGCACGGATGACAGCTGTTCTCAAGGAAAACAAGTTATGGGCCTTTGTTAGTACCACAGTGGCTCCTCCCGTAGCTGATCCTATAGCCCTTGACATACATGAGGTGAAGGAGGCCAGAACGCAGAGACTGCTTTTGGATGGTGTTCGAGATCACCTCATCCCACATTTGGCAGAGAAACTAACTGCTAAGGGGATGTGGGATACTTTAAAAAGTTTGTATGAGAACAAGAATGAAAATCGTAAAATGGCCCTAAAAGATAAGCTTCATGGCACTAAGATGGCGAGAGGTGAGAATGTAGCCTCTTATCTCACTAGACTCGGACAGATAAAAGATGAATTGAGTGCAGTTGGTGAGGTGATTCCTGATCCCGAGCCAGTGCGGATAGCCCTGAAGGGCTTCACTAAGAAGTGTGTAGTTGGCAGAGAGAACTTTCCCTCTTGGGAAAGACTATGGGATGATTTTACTCAGGAGGAGATCCGAGAAGGGAAGACTGAGCAGGTTGCTGATGAAGAGAATGTGGCCCTTTCAGCTAAGGGTAGAAAGAAAAATGGTGGCTCGAGCAGTGGAGCCAAAGACTTGAGCAAAGTAAAATGCTTTGCTTGCCAGAGTTATGGTCACTATGCTGGGCAGTGTCCCAACAAGAAGAAGAACAAGAAGAAAGAAGAGCCTGAGAAAGCCTCTTCAGCTGAAGTGGGAGATTTTGCAAAGGAATTCGAGAGGGAATTCTCGCTCGTCTCAATTCTTTCAGACAGTAGTGTAGCAGAGAGTTTGGATACTGGAGCATGGTACATAGATAGCGGAGCAGCACGCCATATGACAGGGATACGAGCAGTTTTACGAGAGTTGATAGATCATGACAGAGTTATACTGACTGAGGATGGGTATGCCGGCACCCATGCAGTAGAAGGAGTTGGAAAAGTCCTATTCCAACTCGAG